>CM074723.1:335571290-335786290 GCA_037306005.1 Rhinophrynus dorsalis | reverse complement strand
TGGTAGTGCGAAGCACAGCCTTATCCTTGTGGAACACCAGGTAAGGAGGTTTACAAGACAGAGCTTGTAACTCTGCTACCCGGCGAACTGAAACAATAGCCAAAAGGAAGGCCATCTTCCAAGTCAAGAGACGTAATGGAATGGAAGCCAAGGATTCAAACGGGGGTCGCTGGAGAACTCCCAGCACCAAATTGAGGTCCCACTGGGGAGCAGGACTCTTGAAGGCAGGTCGAACATGAGTCACACCTTGGAAGAAAACTTTCACATCAGGAAGGATAGCAATCCTTTCCTGGAAAAACACAGACAAGGCAGAAGTCTGAACTTTGAGGGAACTCAGACTGAGCCCCTTATCAACACCGTCCTGCAAGAAGGCCAGGACAGTGGGAAGATGAAAATCAAGGGATAACTTCTTATTAGAGCACCATGTAACGAAGGTTGACCATATGCGATGATAGATCTTGGAGGACACAGGCTTACGAGCACTGAGCATAGTCGACACCACAGAAGGAGAAAATCCTTTCTTTGCTAGAATCGAGGATTCAACCGCCATGCCATCAAATGGAGAGAGTGAACATCCTCCTTCCACAGATAACCCTGAAGAAGTAGGTCCGGACGGGCAGCAAGTGGATACCAACTCCGGATACCAGGACTGGCGAGGCCAGTTTGGAGCGATCAGGATGACAGGACAACGTTCCTGCTTAAACTTCTGGATGACTCTGATCAATAGAGGAAGAGGAGGAAAGATGTAAGCCAGAGAAAAATCCCAAGGGATCGACAAGGCATCCAATGCTAGAGCAAGGGAGTCCCTCCACCGGGAGCAAAACACCGGAACCTTCCTGTTGTGTTTGGAGGCCATCAGGTCCACCACCGGCATCCCCCACCTCTGGGTGAGCAAGTGAAACACCTCTGGATGAAGAGCCCATTCTCAGCTGTCGACGGTATGACGACTGAGAAAGTCCGCCATGATGTTGTCTACGCCTGGAATGTGAACTACAGAGATGACAGGCACATGATCTTCTGCCCAAGACAAAATATCCTTGACCTCCAACCAGGCGGTGCTGCTTCTTGTGCCGCCTTGCCTGTTGATGTAAGCCACTGCAGTGGTGTTGTCGGACTCCACTCTGATCGGACGACCATTCAGTTGAGATTCCCAGTGTCTCAGGGCAAGACGGACGGCACGCAGTTCCAGAACATTGATGGAGAGAAAAGATTCCTCCAGACCCCATTTCCCCTGAGCACTGAAACGACCCAACACAGCACCCCAGCCCCGAAGGCTGGCATCCGTTGTGATCGTGGTCCAACGAGGAACTTGAAAGGATCTCCCTTTCAGGAGATGGGAGAGATCCAACCATCAATGCAGACTCGATTCCACATGAGGAGGCAGAGAGACTGACAGATGCTGATGATCTGGATGATTCTTGCACGTCTGGATCACAAATCTCTGAAGTTCCCTGGAGTGGGCCATGGCAAATGGTACCGCTTCGATCGTGGAAATGAACTTCCCCACCAGAGATGTCAACTTCGGAACTGGAACTCTGTCCAGCTCCAGGATCCCAGCTACTCGGATGGCTATCAGATGAGCCACATCCTCCGGCAGAAACACCATGCATTGGCGAGTATCGAACAGGAGACCCAGAAACAGAAGCCTCTGAGATGGGACCAAGTCCGACTTGTCCAGATTCAGGATCCAGCCATGACGGGTCAGAGTGTGTATACACCTCTGCAGTTGCTGGTGGAGAAGCTCCGCCGAGGAAGCTTTGAGGAGGAGATCGTCCATGTAGGGGGTCACCCTGACCCCGTCCTGATGAAGCACAGCTATCAAGGAACCCAACACCCTCTGGAAGACCTGAGGAGCTGAAGTTAGCCCAAAGGGAAGAGCTGAAAACTGAAAGTGTCCCCTGTGGCAGGCAATCCGGAGATACCGCCTGCTCTCTGGATGGACAGGGATGTGAAGATATGCATCCTGAAGGTCCAGGGAGGCCAGAAATTCCCCTGGAGACATAGCGGCAATCACAGAGCACAGGGACTCCTGGCGGAAGTGGGAAGTCACCACATAGGCATTGAGATCTTTGAGATCCAAAATAGGACGAGCCCCTCCGTCCTTTTTGGCCACCACAAACAGGTTGGAATAAAATCCTGAACCTGTGTCCTCCGGAGGAACCACTTCCAGGACCTCTTTGTCCAAGAGATCCTGAATAGCGTCGTCGAACAGACATCTTTTTGTGGGTTCCTGAGAAGGACGAGTAAAATGGAACCGAAAAGGAGGAAGGGAGGAGAAAGGGATCCTGTATCCCTCTGACACCACCTGAATAACCCATGGGTCCGCCACTGACTCCTCCCAAGTCCGGAGAAAGATGCAGAGACGTCCACCTACAGCCGGATGCGGACCCGGGTTCGGCGAGTCATGCCGAAGCAGCCTTGGGGGCCACTTTGGGCTTCCAGGACTGTTTGGGCTTGGAGGAGGAGCGCGTAGTGGGAGGACCCGTCTGGGCCGAGGAGCGTGTCTCAGTCTGAAAGGAACGAAAGGACCGATTGCGTTTGGCTGGAAACTTTTTCTTAAAGACTGAGGGTAGAAGAGTACTTTTACCGCCAGTAGCCTCACTGATCATTTCTTTGAGTTCAGACCCAAATAGCAAATTCCCCTGAAAGGGCAAGGAAAGCAAGGCTTTCTTAGAGGCTGTATCAGCAGACCAAATTTTCAGCCAAAGGGCACGTCTAGCCACCACAGAAGCAGTGGAGGCCCTCGCCATCATGCGCACAGCATCAAAGGCAGAGTCAGCCACATAATTCTGAGCTTCAGTAATATTAGCCAGAAGCTGCAACTGTTCAGACACTGGTGCATCCTGGCGAACTGCGTCAGTCAGTCGTTCAGTCCAGGCCGCAATAGCTCTATTAACCCATGCCACTGCAAAGGTTGGACGCATGGCAGTGCCAATGGAGGCAAAAATAGACTTAAGAGAAAGTTCTAGCTTTTTATCCGTCCAATCCTGCAGGGCAGAGGCATCAGAGACAGCCAAGGCGGTAGACTTGGATAGCCTGGAAACAGGAGCATCTACCTTGGGGGGATGAACCCATTTTGCCAGCTCAGTCTCAGGAAAAGGGTACAGTTTAGCAAACTTTTTGGAGACAGAGGAGGATCTATCAGGATTCTTCCACGCCTCAGAGACTAGACGGGCAAGGGTGGGGTTGGTTGGAAAACAAACAACAGGCTTAGATGGTTTCTTTTGAAAAACGTCAGTAGAATCATAAGTAGATTCCTGAGTCAGAGGAAGGTTGAGCGTAGTTAACACAGCTCTAATCAGACCCTCAGCCAAGACTTCAGGGTCACATTCATAAGGGTCCCCAATGGACCTGTTAGACTCAATAACAGTGCGTTCCTCAGCATCAGAATCCTGCAATAGTTCTTCCTCAGAAGAATCAGACACATCAGGAGCTCCCTGTGGCTTAGGCAGGGAGGTCCTGATTGTAGAGGGGGTCTGCCAGACCTGGAGAGCCCCCTGTACCTGAGAGGGAAAGAGTTGAAGAGTGGATCTGAGATCCCTAGTGGCAGCTTTAAACTCCCTCACCCAAGATAGCTCAATAGAATGGCTGGGAAGCCCAGGGTTGCTATCTTGACCAGTGCAGTTAGGGCATAGATCCCCCAAATTATCACTAGATAGCCCAGTGTGACAAGAGGAGCAAAACGCCATGGGGGGAGCAGACCCCCCATCCTCCTTTGACTTGGGTCTAGCCCCTAGCTCCAGTGAAGTAGACATGCTCACAGCGTCAATATACCCCACTTTAAACTCTATCACACAGTAAAAGTGTGGAAGATTAAAGTTTCACCCCAGAAATGCCTAAATTTGGACTTATCTGGCCAGCGAAGGGTTAATCTGTTGAGGGGAGAGAAGGCTCGGTCCCTGCGTAGTGTACTCGCTGAGGAAGAGCAGCACAAAATGGCGGCCGTCAGGACAGCCAATCAGAAACGAGCGCGAACCGGGCGCTCATGGGAAATGTAGTTTTCCCCATACAAGTACCCCAAACAGTGCCCGAAGCCCCCCTGAACACCCCACACTTATAAAACATACACCGGATGATAGAGCAGGAGCCTTGCATTAAAATGAGCCCTCTCTGAAGTTGCTGTGACAAGTGGTTCCAGAGATATGTCCCACACTGTGAAATCCCATAGAGAGTAAAGGAGCCATAGCGTCTGAGCGGGAAAAGCCGCGCTTAAAGGCGCGGAACACCAATTTTAATAAAGTTTAACAAAACATTAAAAAGTGCCCAAACATATATAAAACACATAAATAAACACTAGTCAAAGCTCCAAAACCCAGAGAATACCACAGAAACTGCATTAAACATTGAAATGCAAATAAAAACACCCTATGAGTGCTGGAGTGCAAAGCAAACTCCCAAATACAAGTCCAGCAAAGGGACACTGTGGGGACAAGTGGACCTTCAGCACTCAATGGGTGGCTCACCTTTCCTGCAGGACTTCAGTCTTCAGGTGACCATGATGAAGAAGGAATAAACCAGAGGTAAATTCCCCAGTAGGGAAGCTGCTTAACTCAAGCTGTTCCCTCTTCAGGACATAAGGTCCACAGAAAATCCCTGGAAGCTGCACCAGCCACTTTAAAGAGGGCAATTCACAGCCATGGTCACCCTCCTAATGGTGGTATTCAATATTTGAATAAAAAAATAACAAAATACTAAGTGGAATGCATAGATGTTCTCTACCTGGTGTGCACAGCACCCAGGAACAAATCAATCTAGTGGCTCTGGCCTGAAGGTGGCTTAAGTAGGAGGGGAGGCTCCGCCCCCTGCAATCATTTGCATAATTGTTCCTGCCTATTAAAGGGGCGAATCGCCTCCCAGAGTACCAGTGACCTGTATTGGACGACAGTGAAATAATAATAAGAATAAAAAGTAAATTTAATTTTTTGAAGAATATTTAAAGTCAAAAAAAGGTGGGACTATCCCATAATAATTGGAGGCATTCTGGAGTAATCCAGCTGCACCTGGTGCTGTTGGCTGGCTCCAGAATATTCCGGTTCTTCTTTTTCTTTTACCTCAGTATGTCATAGTGGTTTTAAAGAGAAAGTCACTGAAGCTACTGTACTAAGAAGAGCGGGGGGGGGGGGGGAGATTCACTAAGCAGTGATAGAGAGGTGATAAGGTTGAGATGACTTCTCCAGCTTATCATTTCTCCAATTCCTATGTTATTCTATGGAGCCTATTCACTAAGATGCCCAAAGTTGAAGAAATCTTATTACATAGGCTTCACAGAATAACATAGGAATTGGAGAAGTGAAACTGGAGACGTCATCTCCACTTCATCACCAATTAGTGAATCTCCCCATGGAGTAACTATGGGAAAACCAACTGCACCATATGGGACAAATAAAACATAACCATGAATTTAAATGTGTCTTTCAAATGGGAAATATACACCAAGATTAAGAGGACCTTAATTTGTTCATTGACAGGACCTACCTAGGTGGATGTTCTTAAAAAAGCAGTCGGTTGTTTCTAGTTACTGTTTTTATTTGCATTTGATCGCTATTTTAGTATACTGCTATTTTTTTAGTTTCAATCTGTGATCCATTCACGTCTATTACAGCCCATTATTTGTTGTATGAAGGTGTGATATAGAGGAAGATTTCAACTGAGATCACTATGTACAGGAAACCGCAGGAATAAAGCATTCCTATATAATAATTCGCGTCCAGCTCTGTATCAGCCGCGGTGCGGGCAGTCTCCACTGCTCATGATTGCCCCGCGACTGGCTGGCAGTGGCCCATGTAACGGGCTCTTCAACCAGTAATATATAAACAGATACACCTGACTACTGGATGAAGGATCCCAATTGGGTAAATCAATGTTTCAAAAGGAGCAACGTATTCCTAAGGTATAGTTTTCCGTAAGCACTTAAAAACTAAAGAGGTCTCAAAAACAATTAATTGGACACTCCCTCTGGCACTCAATGGGCTACAATACAGTTTAAATCAATGTAAATGCTATAGCTGCTTCTCTCCAGAATTCCTCCAATTCTATTTTATACATCAGCCGTGTCATGTGAATCTTCAGGAATTTGGGGGATGTCCCCTACTGCGTAGTTGGTTTGCACCAGAATCGCTCAGGTCCATTTTAGAACATCATCCTCGGTGTTTTAGATGTTTTAAAGAGCAAGTCATTATGTCCAAAACTCCTTTTTATTTCTGAACACTATATTGTGTTCTATTAATGTCTGGCATTGCCTTAAGGTGCAATTTGCCATTTTCAGCAGCTTCAAAAGAAACGAAAAAAACTCCCTAATCTGTTTTCTGAAAACACAAATAGAGAATTTATGGTGTCTCTTTCTATTAGTTTCTCCAGTGTAAGGTAATAGCACTATGTATTATAGCCCCTGAGAGTGGGAAGAATTACGACATAGGCACACATGGTGGTGACAGGTTTGTGACCAAACCATTTAATCCATATTACTGCCTTAGTTACAACAAAGATAATATTTGACAGAAAGCCTTTTCCTACACAGAAAACTGATAAAGAAGCATTTAGCAAACCAGCACTATTTCTTTAAATGTGTCTATTTTCCAGAATAAAACCTTTTATTCTGGATGGTTTTATTGGAATTAACATTAAGAATGTAATTTACGGTTACAATGGTTTCTCAACAATTGCAATCAATTGAAGTTTTCGTCAAGATTTAAGTGGTTGCCGGAAGCCTTATTAGTACAAAAGGATTGAGGCTGGGTCATGTCATGCCCCATCTTTGTTGTCTATTTCACATCATGATTCTGGTCTGTTCCAAGTATTCTCAGTTGTAGCCCTTTAAACTTTTGAGTACCAGAAGGGTATGCAACGTATTGCAAAGCAAAGCAATGCTTTGCATACCCTTCTGGCACTCAAGAGGTTAAAGTATAGTCAAGGACATTCAGGATTTTTAGGGGAGTTTCCAAAAAATAAAATACATGAACTATAACAATACCCAGGATTAATTTTTATTTTTGCATCCAAAAACCATTGCAGCTGTTTGTGCATAGATCATGAATGAATAACCTTCTTCTGTCCTCTAGCTGTTCCTGGACTATCATTCTTATCAGTCTCAGCCAGCCAATAGCCAACTAAAGATGATTAGAACAGCTGGAGGATGGTTACAAGATGGCCACTTCTACAATTCAAACATGAATTGCAGCAGCAAGCTTAAACTTTGAGTCTCTCACTGATCTTGAACAAAAAAGTGCAATGGACACCTAGAAATACCCTCTTTTTTTTATTGAGGTCAGCGTTACAGTCCATAAGGACCTTTATCAAGACAAATGTAAATGCCCAAACATACCAAATTATAGCCTGGGGTCCCATACCTGGGAGCCAAAGGACAAGATGACATAAATTTTGTGCAGTCGGAACTCCGACTGCATGGAATGACATCACCACCACAATTGACAGAGTATTCATGTCACAAAGAGGATGAAATATGTATGTATTAATATCAAGAAATATATGTAGTGGATATACTGGAACATCCTATAAAGTACCGGCATTACAGAAATGCTTGTATGGCAAAAAAAAAAAAAAAATAACTGGCAGGTAATATGGCAACATTCTGAAAAACACCATTAAACACAATAAAGCCAATACAAATAACTCAGGTCAACATGTTATAGGTAACAAGATATACAAGAGAGCTAAGTGTGATGCAACGGAGGTTCGGGACTCCCTCCCATAGCAATGCACTGGCAGCTGGTAATTAGACAAGAGCAAGATCAATCACTTAAATAAATAATGTCCAGTTCAACCCATAACCTGGGGCTATGTGCTTGGGGGTCGAAATGCTAGGCGCCCTCACATCTCACAGCTCCAGGACCAAACAAGCCACAGGAGACACAGACTATAGCAGAGACCCATAGTATTTGAGGAAATATAACAATACAGCGCCATAAAATGACCAACTACAGTGCAGGGAATAGACAATCAGCACTAGGCAGTGACTATGATTGTGATTATTCTGTTTTCAACAGTTGCTATCACACACGGTTTTCTCTTTGTGGCCTGAATACCCTGTCAGTTGTGGGTGATGATATCATTCCCTGCAGTCAGGGCCTCGACTGCATGAAATTGATGTCATCATGTCCTTTGGCTCCCAGGAATGGGGCCCCAGGCTACAAATAGGTATGTTTGGGTATTTACATTTATCATGATAAAAATTGTAGGACTTTTCCTGCTGAGTAAAACAAAGGCATTCACTGCTGGGAATGGAGTTACAAGAGCTAAGATTTGTTTGATTTCTTGTCTTTCACTATCTTCTTTAATCAAAAAGTTGTAATTATAATAACAACCAACAGGTGGTGGTGTTTCATTAGTCCCTAAGGACATTTTGATTCAATAGACTGTAAAGCTCCCAAGCACTGAAATAGAGAGGCGTTGTCTTGAGTGGTTATATCTTTTGAATAAAAAATCTCAGTAGGAAAAATCTGAACAATATATTGTACAGTACATAATTTCTTTAAAAAGCAATAATATTTCCTTATGTTTACCTAACAATGCAGGTTTTAAGGATCTGTCTTTCTGAGCACAGGGAAATCAATATTTATGACTTTGGGCCTTGTACATATGAAAGAAAACAGGAGACATTCTAATGCAAACCCACTGCACTATAATGGATAAATAAAAATCCCACAATCTCCCACTGATATAAATGTGCTTTCAATGCTAGAGGGTTCTCCTGTGCATTGTGAAGTATTCAAGTGGTTAAAGTGGAACTGTAATTGTCATTTCTCCATAACTTTACTCTTCCTTTCCTGCCTACATGCCTGGGGGAGGGTGGTTGGGCCCCACTGGGGCGTGCACCTATTTCTTAATTTTTTGTTTTTATGTATTTTGTTTTTATTATTCTGAAGTTTCTATGTAAAACATTTGCTGCCTAAACGGTTTCACTGGGTGTACTAGAAATTGTAGCATTCTGAGTAAACTGTTCATCTTTCCATCCCACTCAATACTCTTCCCAGTGCTTTTCTAAGGTTCCTTACTTCAGTCAGTGTGTGACATATTTTTCTATTGGGGGAACAAATCCCACACTACATTCCTAACACGCTGATGTTGGGTTCTCCTTTATGTTATCCACCATTAATACTTTAATTTGTCATCATCTTGCAAGTCTATTTGTATTTGTATTTTGGAAAATTCAATAAAACGGTTTATAAAAAAAAGTAGAACTGTAATTTTATAACAAATAAGTGATTTTAAAAGAGCTTTAAAAAAACCCTATATTTATGCTTGACTTTTTTTATATAAAATAGTTATGAGATAGCTTTATTTGTTAGTTTATGAAGTGGCCAGTGTGCTGTCCAGATACTAACATTACATACTCGTTCCCATCCCGACTGCCACTTCACAGAGGCCAGTATTAGCTCATTTGCCTAAAGTAACAAATAAATAAAGCCGGGTATTTCAAAGTATTGTCGAAAATAAAAAATGGCTAACATAGGTGACTTTGATAGCTCTCTAAAAATCACCTATTTGTTACTAAATGACACCATAACTCAAGAGTTTCCATCACGTTCCATGGAGAGCTGTTTGTCGGTGACCCACGTCTTCTGGGGAATGTAACAAAATAACTAACTGAAATCTGACCACTGGAGGGCACTGTTAATGTAAAAAGGTTTAAACTGTAATAGCTATGGACATATGCAACTCTCAGAAGTGAGAATGATCTTGTTTTATGCAACAGGAAATGCCCTACAATATAAGGGCACTTTTGTGTACTTTTCTCTTAGCCCATGTGGAACACAGGAACCATGGAGTAAAGTATCCCGCTGCCAGGAGGGCAGGGCATTTGCCTAAAAAGGCTCTTTGGAGGCAGATACTCCCGCCTTACTCCACTTTAGCACAACATATATGCTCAGTTTTAAGGAATAGCAAATATCAAAAACCAATGCAACTAGGAAGCCACCTGAACCAGAGAACACAAAGTATTCCCCCTACCCAGAACAGCTCGTACTAAGTATCAATAAGTACACAAAAATCCCCTTTTATCTTTCTCCCAAAGTGGGACAAAGGAAACATGCAGGTATACCAAAGTTATCCCACCAAGATTTCAGGGAGGAAGAAAAAAAAAAAAAAAAAAAAATCACAGATGAATTCTAACAGAGATGAACTAGAAAAGACGTAAACCTCTGGTGTCAACACAGAGACACACATCAAACCAAGTGACATTAAAAAACATGATCATTAAGTTAAAGGGATAGTAATACTTCGTTTTTTCTTTATTTTATTTTGTAGGCATTAAAAAAACATGAACGATATAAGTCTTATCTCTCAAACCTTTATGGTTTGAGAGATATTCACAAGCAAAGTTTCCCCCTCCTGCCCCTTTTACCTAGTGTAAGCCATCTCTTCTCAGATGTGGAATCTAGTTGTAAGACCAGACAGATAACAGAAGGGGACAATTTTCTTTCTATTACAACAATGAAAGCCCTGCCCCCTTGACAAGTTTTTCAGGTTTTTCCCTTATCTTAATTGAAGATTGTCCCTCTCTGCAGTCTACCTGGGCACCTCCCTTCTGATCTGGCTGAACAGTGTTACATCAGTAAAAGGGGTGGGAGGGGGATACTTTATTATTGAATTACTCTTCAACTACAACTCTAACAGAATTGAAATAACAGTCTCCAAAGTCCAAATACTATGATGATTAATGATGATTAATTAGAGCTGCTTTTATTATGAAACATTACTATCTCTTTAAGCTAAGAAGGATACCTACACAAGCACAATAGCCTATAGGACCTTCCATCCAAAACTGTCTTCAGCTAAAAACAAACCACTGACGACCACACTGATGTCTTACACAGCAGCTCTGCAGAGGCCTGTTCTTGTAGGCCCAGGAAGCACCCACTGCTCCAGTGGAAAGAGCTGTGACCCTAAAGGGCATATAATTATTCCGGAGGACAAAGGCCTGGTGAATGGTTGCCTTAATACAGGAAGCCTCTGGCACCTTAAACAAAACTTGGCCTTCATGTGTACCTTCAGAAACGAAAAAAAAAAAAACAAGTTCAATTTATGGAAGGGCTTTGTGTGGGGAACAAAAAACTTCTAGTACCTAACTACTCAAAACAATTAATCTTCTACTCTTGCCTGTGAGAAGGAACAGGACAATCACAGGGAAGAACAATTTCCTGGTTAACGTGAAACTCCAAAACAACATTAGAACGTAACCCAACATGAGTTTACAAAAACAGCCAATCAGATGTTTAGGAGTTAAGGACCAAAGGGAAACTGAGGGCAGAGGCTCAAGGGCAGCCCACTAAAGCACCTCCAGAATCAAATTCAAATCCCACAGAGGAGTGGGATCCTGAAAGACTGGGTAGACATGAGCCTCTTCCTGCACAAAGGTTTGCACATAAGCTAGTAGGCAATAAAAGTACGGATACAGCAGAAATCTGGACCTCAGTACAGCCAAGACTTCTCTGAAGGTCATCCTGTAGAAAGGCTAAGATAACTATAAGATGAAAAGGATGTAGCTGCAACCCCTGTTTTAGCACCACTTGCAAAACAAGGACCAAAATCTATGGTATCCATGGATGACACAGTCTTGAAAGACTTCATCATAGTGGCAATGACAAAATCAGAGAAACTTTTCTTCCTCAAGATGCTGGCTTCAAGATTCAAGCCACCAAATCAACATCTCCTTCTAAGTGAAACAGAAGGTTACAAGTCAAGAGGTCTGAAAGGTGTTGAAGACGGAATGGCTCTGTTATGGATAAATTAAGAAGATACAAGAACCTGGCCAGATAAGGGCAGAATGGGGTGATCAGAATCACATGTGCCCATTCCATCCTGACCTTCCTCAACACCCTGAGTATCAGAGGGAATGGAGGAAATACATACACCAAGGGAAGCTGCCAAGGAATGACCATCAAGTTCACAGCAAGACAGTGAGAGTCCCAGGATCTGGAGAAAAACAAGGGGATCTTGTGATTCAACCAAGAAGCCATTAGATCCACAGTTGGTAAACCCCATAAATGGACTATGGAGTCAAACACCAACTGGTTGAGCTCCCATTTACCAGGGTCTAGACACTGACTACCTCTGGAAAGTGAAGGGGCAGAGAGAGTTGGCTGCATGTGAGCTTCCACCCAAATGAGAATTAACCATACTTATGACCACGCAGCTGCACTCCTGATCCCTCACTGGGTCTTTATGTAGGTTACAGACATTACTTTGTCAGACTGAATCTGCAGCAGCAAACCCTAGAGGGACTGAAAACAAATGCAGGAGAGTTATATAAAATCACTCAGTGCTCCAGCACAATCATGGGCAGAAGACTTTCTGTGTTTGTCCAAAGATCCAGAGCCATCTGAAGGCCCAAGATAGTTCCCAAGCCTACCCAATTCTTAATGACCACTGGCTCTCTGAACCATCAAATGGGACATCTGAAGCTACCAATGAAGATCCAAGTCCAGTCAGATGGGAACATGACATGGGAGAGATGGCAACTGGACCAATTCTTGACAATCACCAGCTGCAGTTCCTGGGTGTGAAACTGCAAAGGAGACTGCTTCAAAGGCAGATACAAGATACTCCAGCACCTTCACATGCTACTACACCTTTGCTGATGGGCAAAGTAATGCCTGAGCCACCTGCTGATATGACTGACTCTTGTCTTCTGGAAGACTCATAGCGGAAGAGGACAAGAAAGAGAAGAACATGAGACAGAACCAGAGACAATTTCTTGAATTTGAATAACCAACCATGCTTCTCCAGCATGAACCCCCAAGACCGAATCTGCAGAACCTTCAAAGAAGGAGCCCTTAACAAAAGGTAATCTAGATAGGGAGTAAGATAAAACCATAGCAACCAAGGCTACCAAGAATTTTGCAAAACCCTGTGCAGCAAACATCAACCTAAAGGGAAGGGTGGAGAACTGAAAATTAAGGTCTTCAAAGGCAAACCGCAGGAGAAGTGGGTTATATGCATGGATGGGAATATGCAGAAAAGCATCCTTCATATCTAGGGAGACTAAAAAACGGCCCAAACACACGTTCCTTTGCAGTAAAGGAATCCAAAAAGTGATGTAGAATCCACATAAAAAGAGAGACATAAAGTACCAGCAGAGTGCTTGGGAAGACTAATCTGACACAAGAAGCAAGGGGTTAATGGGGGACCCCTAAAGCCCTAGTGGTTTTTCACTTGCCCGTGTCTCCTTTGTGCTCATACATAGTCATGAGACTCTCAAATAAAGAATACATGACATAAATGCAACAGAAAAATACTTATCTGCCTGAATGCAAGGAGGGGGCATCCATCCTTGTTTGCAGAATGTTGTAGGAAAAAAGGAAGGGCATAAGCAGAGAACCTCCCCTACCTACTCCCTGAAGCCCCGGAAAAACTGGGCCTCATGGGAAATGTAGTTTTGTTTTCCCAGCGAATACAGAACAGAGTGGTGGATTTCCAGCCATTGCATTCATGCTCTGCCCCAACAGGAGCAGGGGAGAGGGGTCCCCAAAGGTGTCCTTTATCTTTAGTTAGAGAGGGTAAATGAACAACCCCTCTCTTGATCACCAGAATGTACCCAATGAGGCAGAACTCCTAACTTTGCTGCCAGTTACTCATCCAATATGACCACTACAAGCAACCATTTCTTAAAGTCACTACTGGCCATTAACGAAAAACTGAAAAAAATGAGGTAAAATGTTATAAGGTCAACAAAAAGGACACATCTGGAGAGGAGGGGGATGGGATTGACAGGGAGGAAGAGCAGAGTGTAAATCTAGCAGCAATTCTACCACAGACACTCAGAATGCGGCTGCTAGACAGGGGCATACACACACGGGACCAGCGGAATCAGAAAAATGGTATCCACTTCAATCTTGAATCTCCTATAAATAACTTTGCTCAGACATAGCCAAGCAGAGAGAAGAGGAAAATGGCTGAGAGAAAAAGTCATCATATGTAGACTCAATACAACACACTTCTCTATACATAAGGCAAAGTGAAGCAATTCTGGGGCAAAGGAAACTGCATCTGAGGGGAGCAATAAAAATTCATCAAGGACTGCTAAACTAGAATCCAAAATGTGAGCCAATTTCACTGCTCTAATCAAACGTTATGGCCAAAAAATGTCAAAAAAAACTTTGGTTTGAACCTTTGTTCAAACTATAGAAGCCCTTTCAGACTTCTATAATAAATGCTGTCTGAATAGGATGATTTACACATGCATTAAAAACAAGTTTAAGATGATATTTTAGGAATATGTCCTGCACCATATTAATTCATTTTGCATATATTCTCTGTAAGTACATGATATTTAAAGTTATATTAACATTTTTATTATTGGTGTTGGTGTTCCATTAATTCCTCAAAAAAAAATTATTTCACCAAATAACGCCTAGCAAAACTTACAGACAGTTTTAAATTTACTGTAGTACAAATTACTTTTATCTTAAGTTGACATGCCCAATTTAAACTAATAACTCACACCCACAAAAACATATGGCCCCTAATAAACATTAATGATTCTTTACCCCCCACCTAGTTTGTACTTTGTTATACACTGACAGTTCTGACTTACACTAACTTAACAATTATGAAAACATTATACTATAATGTGCTTTATTATTATTATTATTATTATTATGAATCTGAACAAAGTTATTGTAAGGTTAGAATGTTATACATTACTATATTATTGTATACCTATACTACTGCAGTGCTGTACTACCATATATTGTGCATACCCTCCCCCCTTTGAATTTCTGTCTCACCCTTCAATAAATTGTAAACACTGCATATCCCTATCGTCCTTAAAGGATTGAAATAAGCACTTTTGTGGACTATGGGATCTCCCATGAAGTCCTTAGTGTGACACTAGTTGTCCTTCCATGCTTTGGGTAGTAAAAGTACCTTTTCTTGAGAAAGCCTTTGAAGATGAATTCCAGATGACAACATTGTGGCAAACATGGTCAACATGTACTGTTGCACTTTGGCTATTCCAGTCACCAGTGAGTTTATCACTGACACAAGTCCCACTTTCTCAATGATGCTCTGGAAGGCAGCAGGGGAGTGTCGAGTTATTCTGCATAAAGCCTGAAATAGACATAACATGGCATGTTCAGTAGAAGACAGAATGAAAACACTAGCTCTTACAGTCAATAATAACGCTCAGGTTCACGATCCCATACAAATAGGAACATACAGAAAAAAATGTGCAGCACCTGTGGGACTTATGCAAGCAATGTAATTCTTTATCTGGTCTGTTTACTTGGTCAACGTTTCGGTCTGGCAGGAACCTTTATCAAGGCAACTTGATAAAGGTCCTGGTTGGACAGAAACGTTAGCCAAGTAATAAGACCAAATAAAAAATGGCATTGACTGTATCGTTCCCACAATTGCTACCCCTTTTTACATATATGTTTTATATATATATATATATATATATATATATATATATATATATATATTTTTTTTTTTTTATACATTATATATATATATATAGATAGATATATATAATGTGTGTGTGTCTATGAGAGAGAGAGAGAGAGAGAGAGAGAGAGAGAGAAAGAAAGAAAGAAAGAAAGAAAGAAAGAAAGAAAGAAAGAGAAAGAAAGAGAAAGAAAGAAAGAACTTCTTCTGCTGAAGGAAACAAGATTAGCTTGTTCCTAATCACTTTCTGAAAGGAATGTAACCCTTTAAGCTGCAGGGGGCACGCAATGCATTGAGAAACAAAGCACTGAATACACATCAGGTCCTTAAAGGGTTAATCAAATACCCAAAGCTCTGCCATAGATCACAACTGCTAAAAAAAATAATTCTGCTCACAAATGCATAGTTCGTGGCCACCTGATTAAGCTTGCCTCCAAAGCCAAGAAACTACACTCCCGTACACTTAGTGACCTCTATGCCAAGATTGCAGCTCTGGAATGATCGCATAAAGACAGAGTGCAGAGCGATTATCTCCGGCGGCTGCAGGTCTTACTCTGAGAATTGGCCTCTATCATTAACCTACAGGCACATCAACATTTCCAGAGGTTGAAGGCCTTATTTTATGAGCATGGTAATAAGACAGGAAAGTATTTGGCTCGGGCTCTGAGGAGATGTCGTTAGCTTACGTACATCTCAAAGATTCGAGATCCTAAGGGAGTCGTGAAACAGCTCCCTTCTGATTTTGCTTCTGAATTTGTATCCTACTATTCCAAGTTTTATAACTTGAGGTGGGCTCCTACAGACGCTGTCCAATTGGTCAGGTTCGGGGCTAAGATATCTGCTTATGTATGTAGCCATCTGCGGCTTAAGTTGTCTCAGGAGGACTCATTGCCTGAGCTTGTCCTGGCTATTCAGGAGTCCAAGGCGGGAAAATGCCCTGGCCTGGATGGTCTTCCTCTTCTTTATTGTAGGTGATTTCAGGAGGAATTAGGTCCATGCTTGGTTTCCGCACTCAGTTCTATTTTGGAGGGCCATACGATTCATCTGCGCACGCGGTCTGCCACAATTTCTTTAATTCCCAAGGAGGGTAACGATGACGAACACTGAGGCAATTTTTCGGCCGATCTCTTTGTTTAATTCTGACTTGAAGCTGTTCTCCAAGATTCTGGCTTTGCGTCTTGCCCCCTTTGTTGCCCGTCTGGTGCACCCTGACCAGTCGGGCTTCGTTCAGGGTTGGAAGTCCAGGGACTGTACTATCCGAGCACTCAACTTGATCCATTGGGCCCGACACTCTTCTACTCCGTTGCTTCTCTTGTAAATGGACACAGAGAAAGCTTTCTATCGGTTAGACTGGAGCTTTATGTTGGAGGTTCTGAAGCAAACAGGACTTGATCCTCATATGCTTGTTTGGTTGTCGTCCCTGTACTCTCGCCCCTCAGCTATGATTCGGATTAATGGTGCCTTGTCTGAACCTTTCCAGATCTCCAATGGTATACAACAGGGCTGCCCTCTTTCTCCACTATTGTTTGTCCTGGCTTTGGAGCCCTTTCTTGAGGCAGTTAGAGCGAATGATGATATTCGTGGTCTGTCCATGCAAGGTGTCCAACATAAGGTCTTGGGTTTTGCTGATGATTTACTCTTTCCTAGCTCTTGTCCTAGGCTCTCTTCTGGTCCAATTTAGAGAATTTCGGGAATATGGCGACTTAGTGATTTTAAGCTTAATGCTTCCAAGTCGGAAATTTTTAACATTACACTCCCACCTTCGGAGGTACGCTCCCTGTCTGCTTCTTTTCCCTTTAAGTGGTGCAGTGAAAAACTTAAATATCTGGGAGTGTTTCTCTCTAGGAATCTGGATCTGCTTTACTCTTTCAACTTCCTTCCCTCCCTGTCTTCCTTGCAATCAGATTTGCAGGCTTGGTCTCCAATATATGTTTCATGGTTTGGACGGGTGAACGCCTTGAAAATGAATGGTCTTCCTCGTCTGCTTTACTTGTTTCAAATGCTTCCTGTTCCTGTGCCACTGGCCTTTTTCACCTCCATTCATTTTTTATGGTTGAAATTTATATGGGTCCGGAGACAATCACGCCTCCGGTTTGATTTCCTTAAGCGACCTAAGTCGCTTGGCGGTATGGCTCTACCTTGCCCTTGTACTTACTATCGTGCCTGCCATTTTCTTCACATTTTGTAATGGACGTTTCGTCCATCTCAAGACTCCTTTATATTTTCTTCCCTGGCTCCCACAGCAACATGCCAGGTCTTTCTCGAGGGGGCAGCCTTTAGTGTCTGCCACGCTTACTGTTTTTCATGGTATGCTTCGCCACTTCAGGCATACTACCTTTCCATCACCTTTGACTCCCTTACGCCGGAATCCAGATTTCCCGCCCAGTCGGGAGTCCGACTCTTTTCTTGATACTTCCCCAATGAGTTAACCTGGCTTGCACTGTTTGTTGGAGCAGACCATAAACTTCGGCCTTTGCGAGAAATCCTGGCTCCCCGAGAGCCGACGGCTCTAGACTGTTTCCATTATGCTCAACTGGAGTCCTTTGTCCACTCTGTCCCCCAATTGCAAGATCTCTCGTGACAACCTACGTCTTTTGAGGATCTATGTTTGGGAACTGTCTTTCCCCCACATGGAATCTCTCTATTGTACCGGTTACTCCTTTCCACTGGGGCTGTTTCTCTCCCAGCCTTCACCCGGAAATGGGACCTAGCTTTTCAGACTACACTTAGTCGAGCCCAATGGGAAAAGATCTTTACTTTGACCCATAGATGCTCAACCTCAAATAAGATCCAGATGTCCTATAAGTTACTTACCCATTGGTATCGCACTCCGGCACTCTTGCATTCTTTCTCTCATAGGATTTCTGATTCTTGCTGGCGCTGTAACGCGGACACAGGTACTATGCTCCATATTTGGTGGGATTGCCCTCTCATTGTTCCCTTCTGGACTCAGATTCACTCCTTGCTTGGGAAGTTTACAGACTCCCCGCCTCCCTTTCTTCCTGCTCCCATTTTACTCCATCACACCTCCATACCTATTTCTTGGTATAAGAAGTCAGTGGTCGGACATCTGCTGAACAAGGCCAAGGCTCTTATTCTGCTACACTGGGGTAAAACCTCTCCCCTGACGATCCGTGAGTGGGTTGCGAAAGTTGAGGCCACACGTGGCCTGGAGGAGCTTATTTCCACGTCTGAAGATCTAAGGGACCAATATGCTTCTACATAGTTGCCTTGGATGCAGTTTTTGGAGGATCCAGAGACGGAGTCCTTATTGGACCATGTTTCTTCGTGATTCCAGGTGGTGCCCTTTGCATCCTTTCTCCTCCCCCTGCTCCTGGGGGGGGGAGGCCCTGATGTGAAGGGGGAGACAATCCCTGGCCTTCTTCCTCCTTATGTCCCCACCCCTTTTTTTTTTAATCCTCTACCGTGTCCACCCTACACTTCTTTGTCCTCTCCTCATGATTCAAGCTTTTTCTCTTCTACCATGTTCTCCCTACACTCCTTTGCCCTCTCCTCTTGCTTCAAGCTTGCCCTTGTGCCTTCATATAATTATAATCACCGAAGTGGCCCTGCCCCACTTTGTTAAATTTTCTGCACGGATAAAGTGCGTGGGCCCCCTATAATATACAGCCCCAGATACCATGTCTACTACAAATGCTAATGACCATGTGTTGGTGACATTTTCTTGTTGGGCCATTTACGGGTTTGTTATGTTTGAAGTCACTACCGGCATATACGGCTTGGGATGTTACATTTTTATATGTCTAATTTGTTATGCTTATTGATGTATCCCTGCCACCCTTTACATCGCATCTTGCTTCTGTACCCCCCTTTTTTTCCCCTTTCCGTGTAAACTTAAAAAACTTCAATAAAAAAAAAACAATTCTGAGCTGCAGTACATTTTGAATTTAGCATCTCTCTGTAGTGAGAATAACCTTTTTTACTTAACAGGAATAGCCATTAAATATAATTGCCTGACACAATAAAATGTCACTGTTCTTTTAAAACTAGTTTTCAATAATAACCTGTTTCACTCTCTGTATCTCTGTTCCCTCTAACATCACCTGCCGAGCCAGGACCCAAAGTCTGGCACTACATTCATATCTCTCTCACACATTTATGTTTTTAGCACTTAGAAATTTCAGTGTCACAATTAGATCTTCTGCTTGTTTGATTTGGAAAAGTAAAACGGAATGGAGGTTTGTGATATTTTGCTATGATTGCTTGTTGAAGGTGCTCACTGTGGATTTGTAAGCTGAATACACACACTGACATAAATGTCTGCAAATACACACAACTGGAGACTTCCAATACAAACAAAAGCATTATAAAAATAGATTATTGTAAAATAGGTTTTAAACAAGTTATATGCCACATATGTTAAATGTATTGTTTCCCTTTAAAATAAGCATCCGTGAGCATTTCCACTAACATTTTTTCCTTGACATTAACAAACTCATTTCTAGGTGGACAATAGATATGTATCCAACGCATTGCTAAAGTAAATACAACCGATGGATTTAAGTGGGTAGATAGTTGATTTCTGGGATAGATAGATAGATAGATAGATAGATAGATAGATAGATAGATAGATAGATAGATGATAATGCATATGCCAAATTAATGAGTAGCACAATTTTTAACAATACCTGTTTTTATTGGGCTAACATTCAGTTTTAGGGATAAGCTTTCAAGAGCAAAACTCCCATTATCAACTCAGAGGCATGCCAATAAAAAAGGTATTTTTACATACTGTGATACTCATTCATTTGGCATCTACGCCACAGGACTAGCATGGATATCCTTAAAAAAGTAAATAAATAAATAAATTATATATATATACATACATACATACATACCTGGGAACTCTCAGGGTTTGACCCAAATCTCAGGGTCTCAGGGTGAAGGGCCAAATTCTCAGGGTGAGAGAGGTCTGTGTCACCTACTATAAGAATTTCCCCAATTAAATGTTTCCTTAGCCTCTAAACTGGTGCCATTAGTACCAGAAAGACAGTGGGAGATGTCCTGCTTGTCTTGTTTGTGTTCAGGCAGTGAGTTATCCAAACTGTAGCATGTTAAAGGTCCCTCGCACACAGACCGGAGCACCTCTGTGTTAGAGCAAGCAGGCACATATTGCATAAAATCTACATTATGGGAATATTTAAGGGTTAATATTTCAAAGATCTCAGGGTCAGCTCATCTTGAAAGTTCCCAGGTATGTGTGTTTATGTGTGTGTGTGTGTGTGTGTGTGTGTGTGATTTTATAAGCTCTTCCAAAAACATGTATTTGTTATAATATCACACATCTAATTTAAACAAGTTATTCATTATGAAAAAAAACATATATTGTAGGACTTTTCCTACTCATGAGGAGCTGTTTCTTTCACAAAACTGTTGAGTGTGCAACACATAGCAAAGCATTATAATTAACAGTTGGTGCCTACAGTTCTACACAGAATGTGACAATACCAGCTCTATCACTTCTATGATAGTTTGAACTGCCTTATAATAACTTTCAGCAGTGGCAGTACCTTTGTTTTACTCAGGTGTAAATGCCCTACAGTGTATGTGTTTTTCATTCTAAAACTTTACTGATCCTATAAAAAGGTGCACTTTTAATTTTCATAAGATTTCTTTTTTAATCAGCACTATAGCCTAGCCTATAGATATATCTCAGATACAATTTCCTGTTAATGATTTCCTGAGGTTTTAGCCTAATAATTTATTTGTGAGTTCCTAGTACAATGTACAATTCTGAAACATGTAATATTGATATTATGTTAACCCCTTGGATGCAATTGAAATCTCCAATGCATTACAAAGCAATGCACTGAAACATTTCTAGCTCTAAGGGGTAAAAAAAAGTATGGTTGTTAGGGTTTATGGGAATAAAAATATAACAGTTATAGGCCTGAAGAATTGCATTCACAAGTTTATCTGTCACTTTGTAACAAGAGCTTTCAAAATCCCTTATATATGTTAGACTTTATTTAAACCATTAGTTTATGATATATTTAGTTTTATTTGTCAGAATATGCAAAATAGACACTACTGACTAGCATGTTAAACAGATGCTATCATCCCACAATGTTCTCCCTCTTACTTCTCCCTGTACGCAAGCACACACTTATTTGCATAGGCTGACAAGATGGATGCTGCCACTGAGGTAAAAAATGGTAGCAGGAGATGGTTCCAGCTCCAGTGAAACCAATTAGAGGTGTACTTTATAACGGAGCTTGAGGAGGAGATAAAGTCTAAATTGATTGCCTACTTTTGGTTAACATAAAAATATTCCAAAGATACGTTAACTAAGCATGTACCTGCCATTGTAATATATTATTAGGTAGTGTGATTGTATTGTGACTGCAGTCCAAGCTTGTCTTATAAAACAGGGAAGAAAAGTTACTAGAAAAGTTTGGGTGCTTAAAAGGAGACGTAATATCTCTTAATATATGCACACTTACTTACTATGACCCTAATGCACCCCTATGAATCTTGCCCTTGTGCCTTTTTTCAAGATGGAACGTGTTCAATAGGTCCTGCATGTTATGTCCACAGAGGTTGACATGACAGCTGGTAGCAGGGAATTGTGCACCCTTTTGATCCTTTAGTTGGCTCATGCACTCCACCTGTGTCAGTTTTAAAAAACTACCAGCAACTGACATATCCGTTTTCATGAATGTGACATCCAGGAATCATTGAAGATGTTATTCATTGAACATCCATTGAACAAAGGCATAAGGGCAACATTCATAGGGGCCATTAGCATTTCCTAGTCATAGTAAGGAAAATGAATGGTTATTATCATAAGGAGTTATGTATCCTTTAATCAAATCCCTATTCCACTGAAAACATTTACTATGGTGGTACCATTTGTTTATAAGGCACAAAAGAAGCTAGTAAATGTTTGTTCATATTTATTAACCATTCATTTAGCTTTTCAATAAAACAAGATGTTCAGTGTGCATCAAATAATCTATACAACACAAATTACTGAATAAAAAAGCCAAAACATTTTATTTAATAGTTAGCAAGTAAAAAAAGTGGATTTTTGTATAAGTACCGGTAGAGTCTCCTCCTTCAGGAGGGCAGGGCTATTGACTAAAACAAAAACTCTCAGAGGAGGAAACTCCCACCCTACTCCACTTTACCCCCACCCGAATATGTTCCATTTTAACATATAGCAAATATGAAAGAAACAGAAGTGCAACAAGAAATAGAAGCCCCTGAATTAGAGAGCCCAGGAGGACCCCCTATCCAGTACTCTAAGCATTGTTTTTTTCTCTGAGGGAAGTCCAGTGTTCCACATGGACAAAAAGAAAAGGATTTATGTCCTATGCGGAACACAGGAATCATGAGAATATACCAAAGTATCCACCAAGATTCCAGGGAGGCAACGAGAAAAACCCCTCAAACACAGTCCAATTCTAACAGAAATATAATGGTACAACATGAACTTCAGGTGTCAATGGACACCAATACTGCAAATCAAAGTACATGTTGCTGGCCAAAATTTAAATCAAGGACAAGACGCTTTATCCTGTTAGTTCTTGATGGATGCTAGTCGGATTTGTATGTCTTCCTAAGTATAAGGGTATCCCAGGCATGGGCCCTTGTTTCCATGTGCGGTTTTGCTGTCTTTCTCATGCAGGGAGGATTTGCCTGACATTTAAGAGCTGGACCGTCTGTGGGCAGGACCAGTCTGATATGGAAATTTCCTCTCTGCAATGGCACATGGGAATGAAAAACATGGCTTGTCGCACCATGGAGTGGCACCATGCCTAATAACAAAAAGAAGAAAAAGAAGGGTGCTTCCTAGTGCAATACCAATAGTCAGGTAGGCCTCCACCAATACACCATGGTACTCACAATATATCAGACCACTAGAAGTGGTCAGTAAGGTGGATGAGGGATTTAGACTGCTCCACTCAGTCACTCCACATATGATTGGCAGATGCAGCCTCCCACAAAAAGACCAAGTGGACTTCCAGGACCCTTGGGAAACAGAGAAACACAAAGCAAGAAGGGGAGCAAACCACCAGTTTGTTCGACCTTGGTAGCACTGTATCTGAATCACAAAACTTTGATTAGGTACTCACACTTGGCCAGATAGGAGCCAGTTGTGGGTACAACCAGTAGTAATCCAACTCAGTGTCCGTGTGTTTGTCACAGTAACATCAACCTGGGGACACCGATAAAATATAAAATATACAATCAGCTCTCTAGAACCAGGATCTCCTACTTATTTTGTACTCTATTTAGTACTTCATCAGGGAGAATGTATAGTTTGTATTTTATTGGTGTCCCCAATTGATGTTACTGTGACAAACATAGGAAGACTTGAGTGAAGACATAAGGTCTGTTTAGAGGAGGCTGGAGTCTTTTGCCTGCACTGACACCTTTGCTACCACAGACAATACAATTTGAATATTTCCGGTTTGTGATACATTGTGACAGCATACGGAGATAAAGTGAAGACGGGAGGTTGCTCAGCTCAAGCCTAATGCCCGCATATATATACGATACAATGCACTACTTAATCCCAAGTAGCAAAAGATACCTTGCTACTAATTGTAGAATTAAAGTCAGGGGTATAAAATCTGTAGACAGGAGAGGAGAAGGAGAAGGCAAGATATATACTATTAACCTTCACTACATTATAGTTGGAAAGAACACCTGCCCACTGAAAGATATACTGAAGAAAAAGCAAAGGCAAAGTTATCTGCCCAAAATCCATAAAGGGTAAAAGAGACTAACATCACTCATTAAAGGGAAAGTGAACTGTCACCATTTTGAAATAATTTATCGTTGAAAGTGTAACAAACAATACTTAGTAGGACTAATTCAATTGTGCACAGACTATATATGCTCAGGAGCGAATATAGTATTCAAATCAGCACATATGGACTTTTTAGTTTTAATGTTATATTTACAATAAATGTATTTTTGATTGATAACTGTTTTACAGCTATTAAATATAGATCAGTGGTCTGTTGGGTCAGCTGGGTGCCGTTATCACTTTCAGTTTTAAGGATATATATATATATATATATATATATATATAACAGGTGGCGCAAACACAACTCAAGAGCGCATGACACTGAGAACCAGGGCCAAATAGCAGTGCATAATATTTCCAAAAGAGCCCTTACTGAAGTGGAAATGACTGTCCTCAGTAAAGGATTAAGTTTTGTCCCCACTAACAAACAAAAGAAGTTTGAGTGGGAAGTAGACCTTTTTAAATTGCATAGACAGTTGAAATTGAAAGATTTTTTTTCAGATAGATTAGAATGTCAAGCAGCTAAATCTAGTGAAAAACGTAAAACCCTGTAATCTCTAATCCTCATATAGGTGCATTCATGAACATAGGAATCAAACTAGGAAAATAATAACTCATCAACGAACTAGTTCTCACACCGAGTGAATTTCAGGCTTTGACTACACTAGCTAATGATAAGGACATTATAATTAAAAAGGCTGATAAAGGAAGAGCCATAGCTGTTATGGACTATGGACAATATAGGGATGAAGTTCTGTCACAGGTATCTGACTCTGCTTGCTATAAGTTATTAACTAGGGACCTTACTATCAATTATAAAACAGAGATTGATGGCATCATTAATCTTGGGTTGCATAATAGATGGATAACATTAGAAACTAAAAAGTTTTTGATGCAAAAATATCCTGTTACACTGGTATTATATTGTATGCCTAAGATACATAAGTCGCTAGAACGTCCCCCAGGGCGCCCCATAATATCTGCTAGAATTTCCATTTGTCAGCCTTTATCTCGATATGTAGATTTTTTTCTACAGGCTTTTACTTCCACATTTCAGTCTTTCATCAGAGATTCCACTGACTTTATTAGACAATTGCCTATAACCATTGGAGATAATATTATTTTGGGTAAAGAAACTGTCGGGGTCATTGTATTGGAAAATGGGGCATATGATGGTCCACCTATTGAATTCTTGCTGCTTTTAATTGATGTCATTTTGAAGAAAAATTATTTTAAATTTGAGAACAGATATTATTTACAGCTCCAAGGGACAGAAATGGGGGTCCAATACAGCCCCTTCATATACCTCCATCTTCATGGAATATTATGAGAGACTACATGTTTTCGCCAATCCCCAATTTGCACAGTGCATCATATTCTTTGAAAGATTAACTGATGATGTTTTCTTGTTGTGGAATGGTGGCACTGAGCAACTCTGTACATTCCTGGACAAGTTCAATTCCATACCATCAACAATAAGATTTACTCTTAATTTTGATTTCAAAAGTATCCATTTTTAGATATGACAGTGTACAAAGAGGGAGACTTGCTGAAAACTAAAATCTATCAAAAACCAACAGACCAAAATACTTTATTGCATTCAAGTAGTCACCACCCAACGCCATTGATGAGAGGATTGCTATACTCTCAGATGGTTCAGACTACCTCTGACCCTGCAGTAAGGGTATTAGCTTTAGATGAGATGAAGGATAGATTTCTTAAAAGAGGATATGACAAAAATTATGTTTGTTCAGCCTTAAGAAAAGCCTTGAGTTTGGACACTCTTGATCCCTCCCACTGAAAATGTTAAGGAACAAAATAGGTTTTGCATTCAGACACAATACACAACAGCATCACTGGCTGTTCAGCGAATTGTCAAGAATTGGTATATTTTGGCAGGTGACCCTAAGTTAGTTCCTATGTTTAAGGAACCCCCATTATTTTGTTACTGAAGAGGGAGTATTCTGGGAGACTGGCTTATGCAGTCAGACCCGGTACACAAATATGACACTGGTACCACATGGATAAAACGTCCTGTAGGGGTATTCAGATGTAAGGGATGCTCCAACTGTGCATACATTATAACGGGGAAAACATACAGTACCCCTAATGGTGAACTGGTTGAGATTAAGGTCTTCCTCAATTGTGAGAGTAAATATGTAGTTTATATGATTAAATGCCCTTGTGACGTTTGGTACATTGGCAAAACAACGACTATGCTCAAGGAGCGCATGAACAATCATAGATTCACAATCAAAAAAGCTTTGGAAGGGACTTTGGATATGAAAGTAAGAACTAATCAACCGGTTGAGTGACATTCTGAACTCTCCAAACATACCTTAAGTGATTTCCTCTTTATGCCCTTGCTCACAGTTCATGAGAGACAAAGGGGGGTAATAGACATCGAGTAGTATTGCAGTGGGAAGCCCGACTCATTTTTTAATATAACACTATCACCCCAACTGGCCTCAACCATGAATTCTTGCTATCTTTTTTCTTTTGATACCTTTGGATTGTCCTGGCCGCTTGGTGGACAGGCTAGGGTTCTTTGGTGGAGGCTGCCCTGTCCACTTGGCAGGTTGGGGACCACAATCAGCTATTATTTGCAGTTTGCTATGCTGTTGTGTAGGTTCATGTATGGATGTTAGATTTACCAAATAGGATATATGTGATGTACATTTATACATAAGTTTATTTAATATGTGTTCTTTTTGTTTCCTCTTGATCCTTAGCCATTAGTGTACCATCGGTGTCACCTTCATATCACTAGCATCCATGCTTTCGACTACTTTTTGTTTTTTGGTACCTGGCTTTATCTAGTACTTGACGTGTTTATTTGAAATGACCAGCGTTACAATGCACAGGAGAACAATAAATTGTCGGCTGTATCTTCCTTCAACATTCAGTATTACAGTAATATGGCATTTGTTGATCTTTATGGGCTTTCCCTGTGATTGAGTCACTTAACACTACAGCATGTGACAGATCTAAATCACTTGGGTAATTCCTACACTGAACTTGATCTTGACTGAAGTCGATTGATGGTTTCTGCCCTGCGACCTAATGGTTTGGAGAAGACAAATCGGGTGATGACCTGTGGTTTGACTGTTATTAGTGCTGTGGTATTCAAGATAACAGCACTTTATGTGGCATGCACCTAGGAGAGATCTGGGAAATATACAGCACTTGATAGAGTGATGCACTACGATTTGAGGATTTGGGAAAAGAGCTATTGGATGTGGAAGTGCGCTATATGAAACAGTTGGAGTTCCAGTTATCGCACAGTAAGTGGTATGTCATCCTGACATAAGCAGCGTTGCAATGCACAGGAGATTTTAGGACAACTTCATTAGCAGGTACCAAATTATTATTATTACTGTTGTTGTTCATGACAGTGGTTTATGCTGTCGGACAATCAGATTTTTTAGGTGATACAACTGTATTTTCACTATGGCAGGATCTATTTTCTTCCTCCCTATTTTAATTACCATGCTCCGCGTTTCAGCCTGCAGAGCATTGTTCACAATGGATCATGTGTATTGATGCTGTTGTTTAAATAATATATTTGGTTATGTTTACTTTGGTTGCTTAGCAGCCAGAGGATACCCCCATGATGTCATCCACCTGTGCAGGTGAGAATGCTGCATTTTGGCGTCTGCATTACACGTGGAGGGGTCAAGTACGGGGGTAGGTTTTTGTATTTGGTATTTATACGAGTACGTGATGTGATAGCATCTGTTCGCCCTGAGGAAGGTCCATGTGGGACCAAAAACGTTTGGCATGGATGCAATAAAGTGATTTGCATATTTTGAATTTCGTGTGTGCTTTCTCTTACGAGGCTAAGTATATCTTTATACCTGCTATTATGTTTCTATGGAACGTGCACCTAATTAGTTTAGTAGGTCATTAACTCTGTGATTGATATATATATAACAAAAATCTATCTCCAAACACACTTCTAGATTATAGTGCATGTATCCCACATTGCTCAACATGTACAGATTGCCAGACTTACATATAAGAGGATTTTAGACTTTTCTCTTAGTCCACATAACTCACAGGTACCACGGGGAGGCAACAGCTCCTCCAAGTGGGATGGAACAATTCTAGAAGAACTGCAGGGGTGGAGCCTCCCCCTCCTCCATATCAGGCTAACCCGCCAGATAGACTTGAGAAAAAAACTACCAGGGAAGATAGCAAGAAGGAAAAGAGAAAAACTCCTGTGAGCAATGAACCTAAGACAACTCCCACGTCCAGCCACAGGAGACCCAGCATGGTGCCTTTCACTGGGTGGGAGACCTGTGAGTTATATGGACTAAGAGAAAAGGATTTAACAGGTAAGACTAAAATCCTCTTCTCTCTCTCTCTCATACAATATAACTCACAGGTACCATGGGGATGTACCAACATTGAGCTCCCAGGGTGGAAAGAAGAAGGAAAGGACCAAGTGTCGGTCCCCCATGATACCAGAGTTCCCAGAGACTAGCCAGGACACGTAACAGCCCAAACTAACAAAGTGCTAACAGTTAAAGAGCTATAAGGCACAGGAAAATAAAGTCATAGACAGGCAAATGGCCTCCAGGACTTTTCTGCCAAAATTGGCTTCAGCTGAAGCCAGAACATCCACACGGTAGTGTTTGGTAAAGGTGTGCACAGAAGACCAAGTGGCCACCTTGAACAGCTGTTCAGCAGAGGCCAGATTCTTGTAGGCCCAGGAGGCCCCAACAGACCTGGTGGAGTGTGCTGTAATGCAGAAAGGATCAGGTTTCCCTCTGAGCTCATAAGCCTTGCATATGGTGGACTTAATACAGGATGCAATAGTCACATTGGACGCAGCCAAACCGGCCCTGGGACACTCAAGGATGCAAAGCATCCGTCTTACAGATGGACTCAGTACAGTGCACATAGAACTTGAAGCAACGCACCACACAAACAAGTGGAGATCCATATCCTTGACAGGTTTAGGGTCAGGACAAAAGGAAGGCACAGCAATCTCTTGATTGATGTGAAACTCACACCACCTTAGGAAGAAATTCCTGGGGGGTACACAGAGCAACCTTATCCTTGTGAAACACCAGGAAAGGTTGTTTGCAAGGACAAGGCCTGCAATTCAGTTACTCTGTGGACAGAGACTACCGCCAAAAGAAAAGCCATCTTCCACGTCAAAAGACGTAAAGGAATGGTAGCCAAAGACTCAACCGCAGGAGATCCTTGGAAGGAACCTTCAGCAGAAGGTCATCCATGTACAGAGTAACCTGAATCCCCTTTGTGTGCATGAAGTTATACGTTATTATACACAGGGGCGTATTATACCTGAGAATTTACCATAGCTATAAACCGGAAGAAGAATTTTTGAGGCGTTAGAAGTTAAAACAGAGAAGAGTGAAAGTGACTGTTTTTTAGACTAAGGAAATTGTGAATGGAAAGAGGAAATAAGAAGCATGGGAATTATGGTTTGCCTGTTCAAGTTTGTTGGTGATTTGGGGATTTAACTGATGATGAGATGGTTTAATGTGTGAATGAATTGTTAGAATAATGAATTGTCAGGATCAATGAGAGAAGGAATAATTATGCTATGACCTAAAATAGGATGAAAAACAGATCTAACAAATTGGAGACCAGTAAGACAACAAATTATAAACTAGTTGTAACAGTGTTGGCAAATAGATTGAGTCAATTAAATGTAAAGAGCAGGTAGATGCTGAGACATTTTGCTTACTGTGTGAGAAGCTTTGATATACATGATAAATGGCCAAAGATTTTAAAGAAACCCTGTTTCTCAACATTTCAAATGTGTTACTGGTAGTTTTTAAAAATAAGATTCATAAAGTTTATATGTTCATTAAAAATAACTTGCAAACTCTGAATTTGTTCAATAAAGCTTTTTGAGAAAAAAAAAGATTATAACATAAATGTCTTGCAGTATGTACACAGTGCATTGTGGGATATGCACATAAAAACAGAAAAAGTTTGCAATCTACACATGCTGTGCATTATGGGATATTCCTATAAGACAAGAGACTAGCTTACTGTGGACTCAGTGCATTGTAGGATATATTAATTAGAATACAAAATACTACCAATCTGTACATGCAGTGCATGGTGGTATATTCTCATGTCAATGTAAAAGACTAGTCCGTCACCTCCCTCCCGCCATTGAACCTTTTGGCGGGGGTACTGAAGCTCTGCACCTGGCCCCCCGGGCAGCCCACCACCCGCCCTCCCATCTCTGGACCTTTGGGAGGGCGTGGGGTTCTGAAGTTCTGTACCTGGCCCCCCAGGTAGCCCGTCACCCCCCTCCTGTCTCTGGAGGGGTTCTGCAGTTTTGCACATGGCCCCCTGTGCAACCTGCTACCCTCCTTCCTTATCACCGCTTTCTAACTGTGTTCACTCTGCCTCACATGTTCGCTTCCCCTCCCCTTCGCCTCATCACCTCCACGCCCCTTCTCCTTTGTCCACGTCTTCCATCCCATTCACCACCTTCTCTTACCTTTTGGCCTTCCATCCATTCTCCACTTCGCCTCCCCCTCCCATCCATTTGCCTCTTCGACCCCCCCTCCATTTGACACTTTGACTCTCCCTCCCATCCATTTGATGATTTGACACCCCTCCTACTATTTGACTCTTTGACTCCCCCTCCCATCCATTTGATGATTTGACACCTCTCCTTCCATTTGACGATTTGACGCCCCTCGTTCCATTTGATGCTTTGACCCCTCTCTCCCATCCATTTGACGCCCCTCGTTCCATTTGATGCTTTGACCACTCTCTCCCATCCATTTGACGCCCCTCCTTCCAGTTGATGCTTTGACTCCCCCTCCCAACCATTTGACTTAATTTTCTAATAGCTGCAATATGACCTTTTTAATCTATAGACATTACTAAAAAAAAAAAAAAAAAAAGCCCATTTTAAAGCAATGTGAGTTTTTAATTTCTATCCTATGGAACAGTTAGTTTACTCCAGAATTACTCCATTTCTACTTAGTACATCAGCCTCACATTTGGGGGAATATAATCATGAAAACAAGGAGAGAAAAGAGAAGAAAACAATGTTTTAATATAAAAGTCTAGCAGGCTATACATAATGTACATTGTTGAATATAAGCAAACAAAAATAAACATCAGTCTTTACATGCAATGCATTCTGGGATATAGTCACTTTAACATTTAAAAGTCTCTACATGCAGTGTGCTGTGGGATACAACTACAATGTACTGCATTCTGGCATATACTCACTATAAAATAAAAGTACAACAAACTCTTCATGCAGTGAAGTGTGGAATATATTCACTATAATCTAGATAATGAGTAGTTTGCACATACAGTGCATTGTGATATAGGCTCCATACAATGCAAATAGCAAGAGATCATTCACACAGTGTTTTGTGGAATATACTAACTATAATATAAAATACTAGATGTATGTACAAAGTGCACTGAAGGATATGTAAAATAAGAGCTGATCAGTTTGTACATGCACTGTGCTTTGTGGTATATGCACACTATAGTATAAAATGTAGTAGTAAGTACATGCAGTGCATTATGGGTCTACTGACTATACACAAAAGAGTGTGATGAACGCACGCAGAGAAAAAAACAAAACGTGTTTTGTTCAAGGTATGGTAACATCCTATGTGCCATTGCAGAGAGGAAATTTCACATTAGACTGATCCCACCTTCAGGTAGTCCAGCTCCAAAATGTCCAAAAAAAATCCTCTCTGCACAACACAGCACAACCCCAGACATACGTTTCAGTCTATGTGGACCTCATCAGGGGGATGCAATAGATTCTCTCTAGGCACATGGAAGAAAGCGCCCATGACTGAGAAGCCTTTCCACTTAGGGAGACTATAAATACAAAAGAGTGTGACAAATGCACATAGAGAAGTAACAAAATAAAGTGTATTGTTCAAGGCATAGTAGCCTCTCAGGTGCTGCTCAAGTCAAGTCAATGTCACATGGGACAGAAAAACATGATCTGCAGCACCATGCCTTAGAACAAGACACTTTATTTTGTTCACCCCAGTGAGTGCTCATCACAATATTTCTTTGCATTGTGGGATATACCTACTATGACATAAAAATCTGTACATGTAATGTACTATGGGATATAATCACTATAAACTTAAAATGTATCAGTTTAAATGCAGTTTATTCTGACACATACACAATGTAATATAAAAATAAAGTTTTAGTTTTAAATGCAGAACATGCACTGTGGGATATACTCACTATAAGATAAATGACTAGCAGTCTGTGCACACAGTGTATTGTGAGTTAGACTCATAATATAAAAGACTATCAGTATTCACACAGTGGCTTGTGGGGGTATACTAGCTACAATAGTTAGTACATTGTGTGTTATAATAGATAAATTATAAAAGTGCATTTTGGGATAGTCTTAAACCTACAGAAAAGTCTATCAGTCTGTAATGTTAGAGGCTCAGGAAACCATGTACCCAATATGTGACAAATATTCCTCAAAAGAGACTTTTAACTAGAAATGCATTGAAGAACACTCTTGCATTCAAGGGATTAAAAGCCTCATTTAAATTAATGGAATATTTTCTTTGCCCCCTATGGTACAACTGACTTTCTACAAAATTGCCTAAGTTCTTAGTACATCAGCCTATCAGTGTATTGTGGCATATACTCACAGTAATAAAAGTCTAGCAATCTGTACATACATTGCATTGTTACACTTTTCAGTCTGTAAATGTATTGCATTGTGGCATATACTCAATATAATAATAATTATATAAACATCATTCAGTCTTTAAAAGGAATGCATTGTGGGAAAAAATCAGTATAACAGTCTAGTAGCCTAAATGCAGTGAAAAAAGGGATATACTGATTTTACTATAAAAGCTGGTCATCCTGTAAATGCAGTGTATTGCTGAATTTCCTGACAAGAAAATAATGGCCTAATCAGAACTGAAATGCAGTACTGTGGAATATACACAATACAGAAGTCTATCAGTCTGTCCATGCAGTGCACTGTGGGATATTCTCAGCAAAATATAAATGCTTATCAGTCCGTACATGTAGTTATGTAGATATAATATAAAGGTCTAGAAGTCTGTAAATGCATTGTATTGTGTGATATACTCCTATAACAAACATTATTTGATGTGTTAATGCAGTGTATTATGGGATATACTCACTATAGTATTTAGGCTTTCCTCCTGTAAATGTAGTGTATTGTGAGATTTATTCACAATGAAATAAAGGTGTAATTAGTCAGGAAAAGCCAGTATTGTGGGATATACTCACTGTAAAGTCTCTCTCTCTCAGGATCACAGGTGTCAATGTATCTTTCATGGTAAAACACTTTCATTAAAAAATACATTTAAATGTATAGTATATAAGGTAAAAATAGCCTTAATAAAATGTGGGTGACACCCCCCCCCCAGCTCAAATGTTTGTTAGACATTTGTGTACACCTACTTTTAATACACTTGAGGCAGGGCTCAAAATTTCCACTCACCACTAGCCAATGGCGAGTGAAAATTTTGCCCTGGTGAGTAGAAATTCAACCCTGGTGGGTATGTTTTGGCTTGCAGTGGCGAGTAACTTTTCAGGTCTGGCTAGTAGCAAAGGACTTAAAATTATAAGCCCTGCTTGAGGCCTTGTTCATCGAGGTAATATTGACCATTTTTCAGCAAATCAGCTGAATCACTGGGTTGAAATGGAACTTCTCATTGATTTAAATATGTATTTTAACCCCTACAATGTTAGAGGGGTCTCCAATGTGAGACATCTATAGCATTCAAGTTGTTAAAAACTCAAATTAAATAGGCATACATACCGATATTGCAGTGATTCTGAGAGAATCAACTGTGGAATGGGTGAAAATATACCAGAGCGAAGGTCCAATCTCTCCAGTAATGAATCCTTGGACATGAGGTGTTATTGTTGTACAGACATTTTCAATAATTTTTGCAGTTATATGATGTATGACCGGTTCTTCCTACCAAAACATAAAAATATAAGTAGCATTATTACTCACGGTATATGCAGGTATCCTTGCTCTGTGCTTTTAGGTCAAGGCCAACTCTCAAACAATCTTACAGAAGCCTGAAGACCATATTTTAATCTGATTTCATTACAATAAGTAGCTTAGTTTAATATACAGTATCAGTAGACTGTGTATTAAAGTAATTTAATGGAAATGCAAACTACTTGAATGTTCTAAACAATGGAATTATTGGTGTCTTAAATCATTAGTGTAGAATCAAAAAATACCCTTTTAAAACACTAGCACTGCCCTCAGAGCTATGAGAACAGTGTTCCCACAGCTTTTAATTCACCAGGTCTCATTCAGATACCCATGCAGAACATCAGTATCTACAGCTGTAGGCTACATCAGCACATCACTCTGCACTCATAGAAGTGAATGTCAAACTCCTATACTCTCCATTAGAAGCCCTGAGTCAGCAAGTCCACCGTCAGTGGGCTTCTATGGATGGAAGAGAAAGCTCTCATGAGTGCTGAATGAGATGTTGATATCTCTGCAGCTCTGGGTGACAAGTGATGTGCATGGGGAACCAAATGAGACCAGGTGAATTTTAAGGTATGGAAATTCTGTTTTCATAGCTCTGAAGGAAATGCCAGTGGTCTAAAAAGGTGTTTTATGGACCCTATACTGTCCCTTCAACTTCTAATATCTGTTACTATACCAAAATTAAAGTACAATGTATTTTCTGTCCCGGAATCAAAGGCTGTCATTTCCAGACTATAGATCAAAACTGTTCAATATACGGCACAAGGACCAAGTGCAGCCCATCTGACCCCAGGGTACAGCCCAACTAAGATGTTTCTCAATAACATTTGTTTTCCTGTTTAGGTAGTGTACATGAAATTGCTGAAAACTGATCCCTGACCAGTGATGCTCATTCAAGCTGCCAATCGTAGCTTTCCATGTGCAAGACCAGAGTGGATCTGAGAACTATAAGGGCTGAACTGCAGAGAAGGATTACAATCTCCGAGAGAGTGGGTGACTGCAAGTATATTTGATGAGCGAATTCTCTATGAGTATCAAGAGCACATCTTGACTCTAGATGGATGCACGTATACCATTCTTTTGTCAGATGCCTGAACAGACCCTCTGTTTAAGAGCCCATTGCCTTATTGATAGTCTCACTCTGTGTTGCATAGACCAATAAACAACATTCATCTGTATATAGACTACATATGTAAGGGTCTATTGTCTTGTTTCCATTAAAAGACTAATAGTGTATTTTACATCTCACCCCATATATTCCCACCCTACATCTCTGCTGTGGATAGCACTAACTCTTGTCACAATTACACGTGTGTATGCTAGAATGCCACAATTGCAACTGGTATATTAGTACCATATTAGTAGTTACATCATACACATCATACAACAAGATAATTTTTCGATCCACCTGGTGGAATATCTCTTACCTTTCTTTCTGCATTCATTTGGATTTATACTTTTGTATTTTTATGGATTTGTGCATAATTTCTATTCTTTTAATTTAATTTGCCTTAATAAATGAGATACACCAACACCACTACTGCTACTACAGATAGAATATATTTGTGCTGTCTTACCCTCCCATAATGTAGCTTTCAAACTAAAGCAAGCAGAGTGCATGAACCTGAGCTTTAACCCTTTGAGTGCCAGTGGGGTATCCAACACATTGCAATTTGATCCCAACCCCACTTAGCCCCTTTTTACCATCTCTTTCTGTTTCTCTTTTTTAACTTATGATTTCTATTTTTATTTTGTTCCAAATGTGCTTCCCTTTGCAACTGACATCTTTGTTGTAACCATTTAAATCTGAAAACTTACTAAAGATGTTTACATGTACCAAATATTAATAAAACAAGTTTAAATGCCAAATATGTTTAGAAAAAAATTTTGTGAGATACTAATAAAATAAGTTTAAATCCCTCCTACTCACATTAATCCACCTCGGCCAAGTAGAATTTGTATCTTAATGCAAAGCTAGAGTCAGCATTATGTACACACTCAACAAATAGCTAAGACAGAAGTTTTGGCACCTAAAATATAGAATAGTATTATAAAGCTTTGATAGCAACCAGTATAATAAACTGGTTTCAAGCCAAAACCATAAACTTCTGCTTAAAATGGATCAAAATCTCAAACAGACCTCAAACTTCCCAGTGTTATCTGACTCACCCATTCTTTAGAGCAGTATCAAACACTTACGTATGCCAACCAAGAGGTTCCCATGGAAACTTGCTGAATCATGGAGCTAAATCCAGCATTTAATTTCCTTACTCCCTAACAAATACATATGTTTTTATAGAATATAACACCCTATGAAAAGCTTTTGAACTGCACAATTTCCTTTAAAGAGACTCATATGTCTAACATACAGTACTGTGAAAAAGTCTTAGGCAGGTGTGAAAAATGCTGTAAAGTAAGAATGCTTTCAAAAATAGACATGTTAATAATTTATTTTTATTAATTAACAAAATGATAGCGAGAGAACAGAAGAAAAATCTAAAGCAAATCAATATTTGGTGTGACCACCCTTTGCCTTCAAAACAGCATCAATTCTTCCAGGTGCACTTGCACAAAATCAGGGATTGTATAGACATACAGTCAGGTGTATGATTAAACAATTATACCAAACAGGTGCTAATGATCATCACTTTAATATGTGGGTTGAAATATATTCATTAACTGAAACAGAAACAGCTGTGTAGGAGGATTAAAACAGGGTGAGGAACAGCCAAACTCAGCAAACAAGGTGAGGTTGCTGAAGACAGTAGTGTCATACACCATGGCAAGACTGAGCACATCAACAAGACAGAAGGTAGTTATAATGCATCAGCAAGGTCTCTCCCTGTCAGAAAATTCAAGGCAGACAGGAGTTTCCAGATGTGCTGTCTAAGGTATCACGGCATCTGTGATTGCCTCCAGTGACGTACTGTTATACTAGCGACGTTGTTCTTGCCTTAGCTTTCGCTCAAATACTACCCGCTATTATTATTGGCCACTGGAGGGGGATTAGTGGTCTCCGCCCATATGCCAGGCCTTATAGGCCTCAGACCTACTATACACCTTTGCCCTTTCGTGGTGTACCTGAGCATTGTGCTTCTGTATTCCATTTATTGATTCCTGTGTATGACTCCTGGATTCGTCTGACTTCCGTTCCGGCTGAGACCTCTGGCTTCGTCTGACTACCCGATCCAGCTGAGACCTATGGTTTCATCTGACTACCTGATCCGGCTGAGACGGCTCCCGACTCAAGTTGACTTACCACCTACGGCCTACTCAGGCCTGGCTGCCTTCCTCCCTTGCCTTACTAGCCTGCCACTACCGCGCTACTGCTTCCTGGCAGTATGTGTGCTTTTTGCCTAGTCTGTTGTCCACCTGCGGCCTATCCTGGGTAGCCGATTATATCCCCTAGTGTTCTAGGGTCTGCCACCTTTGTCTGTCGGTTACACCTAGCCATATAGGGGCAGTCACCATTGCCTGTCAGGGTCCCTAGCGTCTAGGGCCTATCCGTAGCCTAGTCATCTCCTGTTGGAGAGGTGTTCTCACTCTTTGTGGTCCTCCAGCGTTCTGGAGTGTAGTTGATGTGCCCTACTTCCACCTGTCTAGTGAAGGGTTTTGGGAAGCGTCGTTACACTGTCCCTTTACCTGGCCTCTTGAAGGTGCAGGCTGTGCTCTCGCTCCTGATGGTGCTCCAGCGTTCTGGAGTATAGTCCGGTAGTCATCCTCCCACCTGTTTAGTGAATGGTTACGAAAGTGTCGTTACCCAGACCAGGCCTCGTGAAGGTAGGAGAAGGTGCTCTGGCTCCTTGGTTGCTCCAGCGTTCTGGAGTATATTCTGTTCACTTCTCTTCCACCTGTCTAGTGAAATGTTGAGGAAGTGTTGTTACACTGTCCTATACCGGGCCTCTATGGGTAATACTGTGTGACAAGGAGAAATGACCCCTATTCCCAAATAACCCTTCTTACCAAATATGAGAAGAAATGTAGCCTTGATATGAGGAGAATAAATCTGAGGAACCACCGCTGGTTAAATCACCAAAGTCTTACAATCATGCTTATTGGAAGTTTTATTAGTATCGCCAAAAAAGAGCAAATTTGTTTCAAAATATAAAAAGATATATATTTAAACATGCATAATACAATATAAAATATATCATAAAAATATATATGTGGTACTCCCTCAGATTTATTCTCCTCATATCAAGGCTACATTATTTCTCATATCTGGTAAGAAAGGTTATTTGGGAGTAGGGGTCATTTCTCCGTGTCCCACAATATTACCCTTAGAGGGCTCTGTGCCCCACATTTGTGTGTTCTTTGTTTGAGTGTCACGGACCATGCTTGGGTGGACCATTCCTGATTGATCTTCTGAATCTATTTATGAGACCCATTTCATTTTTTATCTTGTGAGTATAAGCACGACAGACAGGATCTATATATTGATAGTAACAGATGCTACTCTCAATGGATGTTGCTCTGTTTTCTTCTTTCCCTTTGCGTTAGATGTACTTCCACTATAGTCAGTTATTTTATTCAAATGTCAGGATGTGAATTACAGCTTGTTTACTTCCTGAAAGTTCTGACAGCATAACTCAGCAGTTTCTATCATATTCTATGAAGAGCTGTTTGTTAGTGCCTCACCTCTCTTAGATAATGCAACAGGAAAACTAATTAGAATATGACCACTAGAGGGCACTGCTAATGTGAAAAAATAAGAGTTCAAACTGTAATAATAAAAACATGGACTTCTCTGCAGTGGGAGTACCTTGGTTTTACCCAACATGAAAAGCCCTATATTATATATTTTTTTAGTAACAAAAGTTTACTGCTCCATTAAGACACAACTAAAGAACAATAGAATATGATAATGCAACTTACCGAAGACTGGTCTATCGGCTATAAAATACAGGAAACAAACTATGAATTATTTACCAGGTGACATAATTATCCTGCTTCTTTATGTAAAGCACACCATAATGTTCCTGAAATATGCTTGGGGTGCCACTTAGAATAGGCACTGTTCTTCATATCCAGTAGTTCTGTTCTAAGAGTAAAGCCTACTGACCAGCATAATTAATCTCACTGAACAGATTCTAAAAGAACACATCAGTCAGGACCCATTCTTTCTGTTCCTCCATCAAACCACTATCCCCGATAAATAAAATTTGCTGAATTACTTGTATAAAGTGCTTAAAGCGGAACTACCACCCAATAATAACATTGCCCCACATAATTGCCCACCTGGAGACGTCCGCATGCCTGTGCTGTCAGTCCAGCTCCAAAAGGGACTAACAGCGCAGGCGCACGGACGTCACTATGGCAAGATGTCTGCGCTCCGTCCTGCTGTCAGTCTTGGAAGAATAGAGATTTCTCTTTAATAATTCTGGCGACTAGCGCTACCGAGCAGCTAGTCGCCAGATGGGCAATTATGTGGTGCAATGTTATTACTGGGTGGAGGTTCCGCTTTAAATCACTCATTTCATTACACTCTAGAAAAACCAACCCTTGGCCACTGCAAATGTGTAGATTTATATGCATTATTTTTATATGATTTATTTTTGTGCACAAGGGCAAACTAGTGTTTATATTTTGAACTGCAATACAATTTTTTATTGCACAATCATTAATACAAGAGCAAATTTGTGACTTCCTTAAAACATGCCCTTTTAATTTTTTGAGATAAAAAGAGTGTTCATGTTTTAGATCATTTGGTGGTCCAATTATAATTATTATTATTGTTTGGCCACTTTGAAAAATTAAATAACAAAATCAATCTCATATGTGATCAGTCTGCGACCAGAACATGTGTTAGTAGTGATTTACTGGATTTACTAGTTAAGGTTTATCAAGTATCCAAAACTGCTTAGGAAACTATTAAAGTGGAACTTTGCCCTAGAGATAAGTCGTATTACAAGAGGGCAAAAATGCACAAAAATAAGCTGGTCCATCTACAGCAGAGGTTCTCAACCCGTGCCCTCAGTGGCCACTAACAGGCCAGGACTTAGGAATTTCCCTGCTAGAACACAAGTGTGTTGCTCAGAGGCTCAACTGTGCTCTTAAAAGGAAATTCTCAAATCCTGGCCTGTTAGTAGCCACTGAGGGCACGGGTTGAGAACCACTGATCTACAGTATATGTGTGGTATATATATAGATGGTACATCTGCTGTGTAAAATTGAGCTTAACGAGGTAAGAACTATTTATTACTAGGTTATAGGTTACCTTTAATGAAGAAAAAGTCAGTTTAAAAAAGGTAATATCATCCTCAGCCATTATTATTTCAACAATAGCTAGAGGGCCACAGGATGTCCACCCTTGGGCTAGTCTAACTTATCCTACAATGTATCCTTTTGAATGCCAGTGGGAAGTCCAATGTATTGCTTAGAAATGTGTTGGACACCCCTCTGGCACTCAATTGGTTAAGATTTAAGTATTTCAGCCAAGGTTGTGCTCACTGAATCTCATTTTGAGCTTCGGTACACATCCTATGTAATAATTCGCTAGAATGTCTGTCAGAAGCAGTCATGTGCAGTAGAGACTGCCTGAACGCAGAAAATGCTGGGAGTTCTGTGCTGGGAGCATTCTGTTGTTCCGGGCAGTCTCTACAGTGCATGACTGTGTCTGCGGCCCCCTCTGGCACTCAAAGAGTTAACATCACCCGGACCTTGGCCCGTGTACACAGGCTTTTACAGTAGTCTCTAAATAAGAAAACAACAAGCTTAACTTGTTTTAACAGCCACATTTTCTCTGCTGGGTGCTGAAAATAGAGCATGTTGTCCTATTTGCATCTACAACACTCCGCTTTAGATGAGGCATGTCAAACAGATTTCCTATGAGGATGATTGTTACAGTGTTTCCTATTCTGTGACTGAGCGGACCACAATACTCTGCAAAGAGTACATTTAAGATCCTTCTTCAATTCCAGCTCGCAGGCCCTGCTGCTTTTGTGTTCCTTGATGCAGTGAACTAGAAACATGAATTTTGATAACAAGAAGTAGAAGGCTGTATGAACAAACGAAAAGAAAGATCCTATGCTCCAGATTCACTGCAAGCAAATTCTATCTTACAGCACATAATAGAACATCTCAATCAGCTTTTACTGTGAAGTTAATAGCATATGTAGACATATATATATCTCTTAAATTGCAGCATCAAAGGGGTTAAATGCATATCTACAGAGAGGATGAAAAACAGGAAGTTGTGATGAGGCATGACATTCAAGGGTGGCCACTGGCTCTACACTGTCCTGCAATTGCTTAACCCCTTAGTGACAGCCGCGTTCGTACGCGGCTGTCACTTTAACGCCCGCCTAACATTTTTTTTTTTTTTTTTTAATGAAGTCCGGAGTCTCCGAGCGGCGTGCAGCCGCACGGAGACGCGGACTTCCGTGACTTACCAGGTACGTCCTCTGTCACTAAGTGACAGTTTTTGCGGGACGTACCTGGTAAGTCATCCGTCGTTAAGGGGTTAAAGGGATAGTAATACTTCGTTTTAACTTTATTTTATTTTGTAAGCATTAAAAAAAACATGAAGAATGATATGTCTTATCTCTCAAACCTTTATGGTTTAAGACATATTCACAAGCAAAGTTTCCCCCTCCCGCCCCTTTTTCCTAGTGTAAGCCATCTCTTCTCAGATGTGAATCTGGTTGTAAGACCAGACAGATAACAGCAGGGGACAATCTTCTTTGTATGAAAAGAATGAAAGCCCTTCCCCCCTTGACAAGTTTTTCAGCTTTTTCCCCTTATCTTAATTGAAGATTGTCCCTCTCTGCAGTCCACCTGGGCACCTCCCTTCTGATCTGGCTAAACAGGGGGGGGGGGATACTTTGCTTGTGAATATCTCTTAAACCATAAAGGTTTGAGAGATAAGACTTATATCGTTCTTCATGTTTTTTTAATGCCTACAAAATAAAATAAAGATACAATGAAGTATTACTATCCCTTTAAATTAGTAACATTTTTGACGAGTCTGAAAAAGACATGAGTTCATCAAGGTCAGCCATTCCAATATCACCCTTGTTCATGTGGAGGAAGATAAAAAAAATACATTATTACATCTATTTCCAATTACCGTAAAATCTCAGGCATAATACGCACCTCTGTATAATACACAGGTATAAATTATACCCAAGATTTTAGGGGGAAAACAAAAGTGCCTATGTAGAATACGCATCATCGTTTTCCCTCACTCTACCCACCCCAAAAAATGCAGTTTCTTCAGTGCTTCCCTTCTTCCTCCAACCTCAATATGCTCCCACCTTCCCCTCTCTCTAATAACCCACTCCGGAGGCAACTGGGATATCTGATCAGTGGGCTCCATGCTTGTATTTACTGCCCATTTCCTGCATTCCCCTGTGAGGACCTGTATTAATTCAAGATAATGGTACTCCCCTTTGATGACCTAAAGGTCCTTGCATGGCACTACCTTAGATCCAATGCATAGATCTCTGCACACTGAAACTACACTAGTGCCCTGCAAGGACCTTCAGGCCCTCAAAAAGTACTACCATTTTCGTGAATTAACACAGGTCCTCACAGGGGGATGAGGAAAGTGGGAGGCAAATGCAAGCATTCTGCCCACTGTGCAGATGTCCCAGATACCTCCAGATGGGATAAGCAGAGGGAGGGGAAGGTGGGAGCATATTGAGGTGGAAGACTTGACTTGAGAATATATATATTTTTTTCTCTCGTGTATAATACGCATCCCCCACTCCACATAAGGTGAAAGGGGGCAAAATTGTGAGTATTATACGTGAGATTTTACAGTAAGCCACAAGTGGGTAAAATATTTCCTTCCTACCTCCAAAATGCAGTCTGATATCTCCTACTATTGACATCATGTATGCACAGAAACCAACTGTCATAATTCTGAATAATGCTCTGGGCAAGAAAGGTATATAATACTTTTTTTAAACCATCTGCCATATCTGCAAACACAGCATACTAACGCAAAGAATTCCAGAGTACGGTGAAGTCTTCATAGAGCCTCTGCTTCAAGGGATAGTAATACTTTGTTTTATCTTTATTTTATTTTGTAGGCATTAAAAAACCATGAAGAATGATATAAGTCTTATCTCTCAAACAATTCACAAGCAAAGTTTCCCCTCCCGCCCCTTTTACTTAGTTTAAGCCATCTCTTCTCAGATGTGGAATGCAGTCCAGAGACCAGACAGATAATACCAGGGGACAATCTTCTTCCTATGAGAACAATGAAAACCCTGCCCCCCTTGAGAAGTTTTTCAGGTTTTTCCCTTATCTTAATTGAAGATTGTCCCTCTCTGCAATCTACCTGGGCACCTCCCTTCCGCTCTGGCTGAGAAGTGTTACATCAGTAAAAGGGGCGGGAGGGGGATACTTTGTCATTGAATTACTCTTGAACTACAACTCTGACCGAACTGAAATAACTCTCCAAAGTCCAAATACTATGATGATTAATTAGAACTGCTTTTATTATGAAACATTACTATCCCTTTCAGGAGGCTCTATAGAGGATGTTCACACATCCTGCTTATTTGTTCTTGAGTAGCTGTCCAGCCGAGGGTTTTTGTTTTATGACCCCAGCCCAAATAGCTGATAGATGCTGTTTTATTACTGCACAATGCAATGCTGGACTTTTTACTAAGGCTGTTCCCATAGAATCAGTCTTAGCAAACTATTATAATCACCCTTTCAATTACTTTTTTAATCCCTACAATAGTAAAAATGTGTCTAGCACATAGTTTTGTAATGTGTTGGAGACCTCTCTAGTATTTATAGTTAAAAGTCTGCATCTGAATCATTATAATTATTACTTTGTCCCCTATTTTGCAACTGAATTACTACATAACGACTACAGTGGACGATGCACTAAGTTGAGATGAAGAGGTGATAAAGGGGAAATTATATCACTTCTCCAGTTCCTGTGTTATTCTGTGGAGCCTATACACTAAGTCTTTTCAAGCGGGAGAGATCTAAGTGCAAACAATAACATAGGAATTGAAGAAGTGATGCCACTTAAGCGCTTGTCTCGTTTTCATCACCTTTTTATCACACCTTAGTTCTTCATACTAGATCAGCATCAGTGTTTTACTGAGATTAGGAAAAACACATGCTTGATTTCCTAGATTTTAACATTTCCAGCAAAACTCTGAAGTGAAAGTGTTAAAAAATAATTACATGTCTCTGGAAGATCAACAGTTTTAGAAACACTAATTAGAGCCTTTGTTTTGCTTTGAACATACGTTAACACATTTTTGAATGCACTAAAATATTGCACAAAAATGATATCAAAGCATTCTGAAGATTTTTATAAGTACTAGATGACTTCAGCAAACACCAGCTGCAAGACGATCTGACCATTCTGAAAAATACTTTTAGAACCTGTTATGGACGGATAAAAAAACATGAATAACTAGCTCACTAATATAAAGTTCTTATTCAAGCTTTACACTTAAACCATAGATTTTCAAGCTTCTTATCTCAAGGGCCAGACTGAGAAAATAGGATTTTAGTCTTCTTACCTGTTAAATCATTTTCCCTTTAGTCCATATGGAACACAGGTACTATAAGGTTGAGTCCTTCCTCCTGGAGGGCATACATCACAAAAGACAGCTTCTTTAGGGGTAGAGATTCCCTCCTCCACCGGCCCAACCCCCCATATGTTCCCAGAATTCATGTGAAAAAAAGCCACAGTAAAGAAAATAAGCAGGTGTGAGGGAAAGAAAACCTCCCAGGACAAAGACCCTAAGAGGAAGAGTAACAAAGGAAAGGCTTTTTTCTACAGGCAGAAGATATACCACATCTAGGCTGCCCATGGAGGGAAATGAGAAAAAGACCTCTTGCACTACCACAAGATACCAGACTTCACTAGGGGTATTCAGGTTCTGAATAACACCAACAACAAGTGTCAACAGACTCTGATCTAGCATAGCACACCAAACACGAGCCAGCAGGGCTCAAAAAAAGCTACTGAACAACTACTGAAAAATTAGATCCTTAGGCAGGCAGGACTGCTTGAAGGACCTTCCAGCCAAAGCTGGCCTTAGCAGAGGCCACAGCATTGACGTGGTAGTGTTTGTTGAAGTTATGCAAAGAGGACTAAGTCATAGGATTGCATAGCTGTTCAACAGAGGCCTCATTCATGTAGGCCCAGGAGGCACCAAAAGATCTGGGGGAATGCGCTATGATCTTGAAGGGAACCAGTTTCTTCCTGATCTTATACGCCTGTCATATGGTAGCCTTGATCAAAGAGGCTATTGTAGCCTGACCCACAATGGGAACACAAGGATGGCAACCAGAGAGTCAGCCTTGTGAAAAGGTTTAGTGCGGTGTACACAGAACTTAAGACAGAGCACCACATCAACAGATGTTGATCTCCCTCCTAAACAGGCGCAGGGCCAGGACAGAAGGAAGGCATAACAATCACCTGATTGATGTGGAACCAAGAGACCACCTTGGGAAGAAACTGAGAGATACAAAGTACAACCTTATCCTGGTGGAAAACCAGGAACAGAGGTTTGCAAGACAGAGCTTGAAACCCTACCCTCTAGACAGAGACAACTACCAAGAGCAAAGCAATCTTCATAGTTAACTGACACAAAGAGTTGAAAGCTAGAGGCTCAAAGGGGGCCTCTGGAGAACACCCAGAAACACACTGAGGTCTCACAGAGAAGTGGCATACTTGAAAGAGGGAAAGGCATAAGCTACCCACTGAAGAAAAATCTTCACATCTGGCACGATAGCCATTCTTCTCTGAAAGAGGATGGAGAGCGCCGAAATCTGAATCTTAAGAAAACTCACGCTGAGTCCCATGTTCACTCCATGAAAAGAGGGGGAATTATGTTGGTGACCAGCACTCACATACAGTATAGATACTATGGGAGAGACAGGAGAGGGACCTGGGGACTGTCACTGTACAGAAATCTGGTAATACAAAGAATGTATAATAGAATGCATAAACCAGTGATTCTCAACCAGGGTGCCGTGGCACTTTGGTGTGCCACGGGCATCAACTTAGGGTGCCCTGTGTTTTCTATAAAGACCAACAAAAATGGATTGTTAATAAAGAATTATAGCAATTGTTATGCACAATAAGTTTAGTTATGGTATTCTGATTATAAGACCTAATAATATTGTATATTTATGTATTGTACCCTTCATTATGCCCTTGATAAAGTACATTAAATATGTTAGGGGTGCCCCGAATGTTTAAGATTAGATGTTAGGGGTGCCCCGAGCAAAAAAAGATTGAGAATCACTGGCATAAACTGTTCCTATTAACCCCTTAACGACATGTGACTCAAGGACCGATGACGGTCATAGTACGTCACATACTTTTTACTTACATCGCTCTACCGGGAGCGCTGTAAGTAAAAATAGGGCCTGAAATTGACCGCTCCAACATCGGAGTGATCTCTATCAAGCCCCATAGTGGTCCTATGCGGTCCTTATTGGATGGAAACGTCCCAGGACCACCGGTCGTTAAGGGGTTAAATGTCTATAAGTTCTTCTTGACTGTGCCCTTGTTGCTTGGTCTAATAGTTTACAACTACTCAATGTGAAAAGAGAATCAGGAGAACGGGGAGAGGAGAGCAGAACATAGGCAGAGTGAAAGTGATTACTTATTGGCTTAATCACAAGCCTTACCAAGTACGGGCATATTATACAGAAGGGACATGATTCTGAGCCCAGCGTTATTTACTCCCTGATTATATACAAGACCACTGTTTTGTAAGCATTTAGAATCAATCCTCTTATGACTCACTCTCATTATCACTCTATATCCATCATTTCCAACTAAGACATAGCAGATCTGTCCTTTTGTTTAGCTTACTCCACATTGGATAAAATTATCTGACCTCTCACTACAGTACAGTCAACCTCGTTATTTGTACTCTTTCACCCACTCTCTCCTATAGTGGGTACTACATTATGAAATTATCTTTGAATATCCATATTTAAAAAAATATATTTATTCATTTTTTCTTTTCTACCATCATACCAATCTTATTTTTGTGTCTTTTGTTTTCTATTTTTGTTGTGTATTTTGGTTTCTCCACATATATTGTGCAATACATTTTTAAATACTACATTTAAAGACATTCCTGTGGTGCCCCCCCCCCCTTTCCAAGCACTATGGTAAACCTTAGAAGAGACCGGCTTCTATGCCCAACTCGTGATGGAGATGACATCAGCGGAAAATCCCTGCCAGTTCAAGAGAGTGGCTTCAAGAAACATGCCATCAAAGCGAACCTCACCAAATCATCATACCACAGGTGACCCTTGAGTAATAGATGCAGTCTGAAAGGCAGCCAAATCGTCTTCCGAATGGCCAGTTACACAAACCCCCCTGTCCTGGGGCAGAATGGAGAAATCAGAATGAGAAGTGTGTCATCCATTCTGACATTTTTGGATCACCCTGAGGATGAGAGGAATCGGGGGAAACACAAAGGAAAAAAATGAAAGCTCCATGAAATGGACACTGCATCCATATTGAAGGCCAGGGGATCCCCCGTAAGAACGTAGATCCCTCCTGTTCTCCCTGGCTGTCATCAGGTCAATAAATGGGGCCCCCTCAATGCTGAACTATCAAGTAAAACACTTCAGGATGGAGTATCAAGTTTCCTGGTTCTATGTCTTGTGTGTCTGCCCAGCTGAAGAGATCCTTCACCTTACTCCACACTACTTCACTGCAAGTTCACCCCTTGGCAATTGATGTATGCCACCACGGTGGCATTGTCCGAATGCACGCACACCGGGATCCCTGTGAGAACCTTGAACCCCAGAACTGTGGCCAAGCCCCTGAAACTGGCACCCATTGCTATCAGAACCCACTTTGGAATCATGAAGGGTCTCCCTATCTACAGGTTTGGAAAACGAACCACCACTGTAGGTCTTCTCTGGTCTCTGGAGTCAAGGTGTTATGGTTGGCAAGCAAAACCAGGAGTCAGACGGTATAGTTAATAGAACCTTTATTATGAGAATAATGACAGTAATGCAATATATAAATATACACACAGTGGGTGATTGACACGGCGAGCACTGTATAAGGAATAGCAGTCTTCCAATCTCTGCACCAAATTGTCCGAGAAAAAGGCCTCAGCCCACTGGAGTCTCATGGTAAAGTAACGCCCAAGAGATACTGACTCAGCCTGCAGTCAGTAACTAGGAGTCTGCTAGAGCCCCATGTCAGTACTAGGAAGGATGTCTGAATAATGGAACCAACAAACTGAGTGAACAGACAAAGCCTTCTAGTAAGCACCAGATAGGATAGTCAGACAAGCCAAAGTCATACATGGAGCAGGTAGTCAGCCAGAGCCACAGGTTTGCATCAGAAAGGATATCTGAGCCAAATCAGAACGCCAAGGAGAATAGTCAGACAGAGCCACAGGTCAACACCAGAATGGATGGACAGACAATCCGGATCATACATAGGAATCAGGAATACTAGAAAATTAACTGGTCAGAACAGTTGGCACCTTCCAACTGATCAATACGTTGATCCTGATCCTGCATTCTGTCAAATATTCTCTGTAAAGGAGGATCACTATCACCGTCTGTTGTCATGACCCTTACGTACTGTTACAGTTGGCAAGCAAACCAGGAGTCAGACGGTATACTTAATAGAACCTTTATTATGAGAATAATGACAGTAATGCAATATATAAATATACACACAGTGGGTGATTGAAACAGCGAGCACTTTAACAGGAATAGCAGTCATCTGATGAGAGAGACACTCTGGATTCCTAAACCAAGACCTTGGGATATCCCTCTGGATTTCCCTTGTGCGGAACTGTGAGTAAGGGACCACTTCCAGAGCAGACACCAAGCGACCCATGATACACATTAGTCCTTTATTGTGACCAACTGCCATTCCAATGCTTGAGACATGTTCAGGAATAGAATCTGGATCTCAGTGAGGGATATTCTCCCCTGGAGTGTGTCAAACTTCATGACCAGTAACATCAGAACCTGGATAGAATTGGAGAAGATTTCTTGAGATTGAGAATCCAGCCATGGTGCACCAGAATACGGCACATTCTAGGATATGGAGAGTCAAGAGTCCTCCAGAAGGAGCCTTGATAAGGAAGTTATCCAAATATGGAGTCAGAGAAATGCCCTGGGTATGAATGTAAGAAGCTAAGGGTGCCATGATCTTTGAGAAGATCCTGAGTGCAGAAGCCAGGCCAGATAGCAGAGCTGTGAATTGGTAATGTCTGGAACGAAAGCAAAACACAGGTAGCATTGGCTGCCCTGGTGGATTGGGACATGCAAATACACATACTGAAGGTCCTAGGTACTCCCCTGGGCACATTGCTACAATGACAGAGCGCAAAGATTCCATCTAGAAGAGCATAGCAACCACGGTCCGGTTGAGACATTTGAGGTCCAGAATAGGGGAGGCAGCTGCCGTCCATTCTGAGAACCACATGAAGGTTTGAATAAGGTTGTGAATTGCCTTGTGGAACAACTGTGCTCTGTCTGGGTACATTGGAACCTTTGAGAAGAAGAAACAGTATAGAGGAAGGGATTTTAAATCTATGCGGTATCCTCCTGTTACCACCCCAAAAACCACTGGTCTATTACGGAGGATGCCCAGGCATCTCGATAATGGCTGAGTCTGCCCCCTACAGGCAACAACGGTTAGAATTCTGCAAGATATGCAGAGGTTGGCTTGTCGGACTTAGCCTTTGCAGCTGATCGTTTGGGCTGCGAGGACTGTCTGTGCTTTTTGGCGGGGTGGCCTGAGGGGTATGAGGGATTTCCTCCCTCTGCACTCCCATTTAGCGGGGGGGGGGGTCACTTTCCTCACAAGAAAGGAACACTTGTTCATTAGTTGGGACAACAAAGTGCTCTGTCCACCCGTAGCATCGCTAATAATTTGTTTCAGGTAAGGCCCAAACACAGCCTTGCCCTGACCCGCAGACCAAATCTTAAGCCACAAGGTGCAGCACATAGCAGCGGAAAAGGCAGAGGACTTAGCTGAATCTGGCAGCATCAAACAAAGCCTCAGTGATGAAGGCACTGGCTTCCATGATATTGGCTACCAAAACCAGTAAGTCCTCTTTAGATATGTCAGCTCACAGAGTGAAGCAAAAATAGGCCTCAATACTGCCCCGGTAGCCAAAAAGTTGAGTAAGGAGTCAAACATCTCATCAGCCTGGCACTTAAGCCCCACAGCATTCGTCATGGGAAGGATGCAACAGCGAGATAGAGGGGGACAACGGCAGGGGGAGAAGCCCACTGCACTAAAGCCTCACCCATAAATGGGTATAGCTTAGAGAATAGTTTGTTAAGAAAAAGCCTCTTATCAGGAGTTTTCCACTCATCCAAAAGGGTGTTACTAGTTAAAAATATAGGAGCAGACTTCCTGCACCTCTGGAAAATGTTAAGAGAGGGAGATCTCCCATCTGTGATATCAGAGGACAGAAGGGTCTCTAGCACTGCCTTGATGAGCCCCTCAGCCAAGGGGACTAGATCTGTTTGAAGGTGGGCATAGGTTTCCAAGAATGGAGAACCTCCTAAACTGAGGAAGGGATTTTTGCCACTGAAGAGAGGAGTGTTCAGCGTTAGAGGGGCCCGGAGGTGTAGTATGGGCCACAGCACGAGGGGCATTTTCACTCCAAATATTCCCTTGGTAGCTCTAAATGGCATGAAGAACAGTGAGTGTGTGTGTGTGTGTGTGTGTGGGGGGGGGGGGTTAACCCTTTGAGTGCCAGAGGGGTGTGGAACACATTGCTTTGCAATGCATTCTGTACCCCTCTGGCACTCAAAGGATTAAGGGAAGCCACAATCTTTTGCCTTAGATTTCCCCATATTCCCCTTATTGTCAGACATATTTTAGAAAATGTACAGAACTTAGTGCAAACTAGATCAATATCCCCAGAATAGAGATAGCATCCCTAAATAGCCAGAAATGCACTTATCTGGTATGCAAAGGGTTAATCTGGAGGAGGAGAGCTAAGAGTGACAGCCTCCGTGTAGGATAAAAAAGAGAAAAGATGGCCACCAGAAAAGTGACAGCCATTTGGATGAAAGCCCTGGAAATGGGCATTCTGGGTACTGTACTCTTCTGTACTGCCTGTTGCCTAACAATGCCTACAGCTCTGGTCATGGGCTATTGCGTGTCCCCTGGACAGTCAGAAAGTGGACTGGATCATAGGACATGAGGAGACCATTTTCCCCAAAGAAGTCAATGGAGCAAAGATGGTCGGGGGGCAGGCTGCAGTTCTTAAGGGGATCATTGCATAAAAATTGATCTGCACACTAAAGTATTACAAAAAAAAACCCAAACCCCCAAGTATGGAAAGGGAGTCATCCATACTCCAAAGCCCCTCTAGAAAATAGAATAGACTCCTAAAGAGTGTCAGCCTTTGTAGGGAGACGCAACACAAACTGGGACAGATAGTGGATCAAGGCAATCAAAGGATTACTCTTCTGTCTTCAGGTTACCATCATAGCAAGTGGTAGAATCTCAAAAGACTCAGCCATGAGGGACATACTTGTCATTAACCCACCCTCACAGGGAAAGACAGGTCCACAAATCACCTGGAAGCCCAGTGATGGTAACCCGTCTAATGGGGACTATACAGCCCCATAGCCAATAGAAAAAAAAACTAAAAAAAACTAAATAAATAAATAAATAAAAAACTAAGAGGATGGCCACTGCACTCCAGCTGCTTCTCAGGACACATGGATTCTGGGAGTAGGCAGGGGGTTCAGCTGTATGAGACCCTGTCTTTTGTGATATGCACTGCCCTTCAGGAGGAGGGACTCAACCCCACAGTACCGTGTTCCATATTGGACATAAAAGTGCCAGATTTGTATAAATAATGTAATGGCATTACGGACAAGCAAATACTGACTAATATATGCACTCCATATCTAGGTTACAATCCTACCTTATGTCTCCTACATAAACTTAATTCCTAGGAATTACATGTGTGCATCATGGATAAAGATAGGACAAGGATTATTCTATTTTTCAGCAGTACACTGTTGTTTTATTCAAAGGGACAGTTACACACTATTCTGACTTTATATATTCTGCAAGTATATATAATATGTAAAGTCAAATCGCCTATACTTTATATATATTATATATATTCTTTTTTTATACATCTGCCCCTGACAGAAAGTACCATTTATCTGTTTCCAAAGAGTTTTCTGGTCAGGCAACCATAAAACCAAGAAAGTGTTACTATATAACGCTATCTCTGCCGCACTGAGGGCGAAAAATGTAAATAAGTACATAAATAAAAAAAAATTGATGAAGATAAAAAAAAACAAAGTGTTACTCTTCCTTTAATCCCTCGGGTGCTGGAGATGTGTCAAAGCATTGCTGAGCAATGCGTTGAAGATGTTTCTAGCATCCAATGGGTTAATTGACGTAGCCATATATGAGGGATGAAAATGTCTGCCAGGCTACATTTTAGATGTCCCTGACCCAAATTAATTATATTGTGCTGAAATATTCACCTTTTTAAAGGAACAGTAAACTTTTTTTATGAAATGTATGATATAGAGCTTTTCTTGCTGAGTAAAACAAGGCCACTACCCACTGCTGTCAGTTGTTTTATTCAGAAGTTACAAAAGTTCAATTATTCAGAAGTTAATTTATCACACATTTACTTCCTGATAGTTCTAACTGACAGGAAGTGACAGACAGTTTCTATTACAATCTATGGAGAACTGTAAGTCACTGGCTTTCCTCTCCATTAGAGTGTAACAGGAGAACGAATTGGAATTTGACCACTAGATGGCACTGCTAATGTAAATAAGCACAGGTTTAAACTGTAATAACTCTGGAAATATGCATCTGTCAGCAGTGGGAGAACCCGTACGGTACTCAACAGAATGCCCTAGAATATATGTTTTTTCATAAAAAAAAAAAAAGTTCACTGCTCCTTTAGGTTTTACAGAACATAGACTGAAGGAGGAAAGGGTAAATGCATGATGTCATATAATTTATAAGATAATATAAAGGAAAGCATGTACAGTAACTAATATAACAATGGTTAACCCTCTTTGCAGTGCGTTACATACCCCTCTGGCAATCAAAGGGTTAAAGTTCATCAGAGTGGGTGAGAGAAAGGAAATATAATTTCCATTAAGAAAACGCTTACACATTTCTGTTATTCCTAAAAGCCTTCTTTTCAAGCTGAATAGATATTAAAGTATAGGCTAGAGGGAATACTATAGGAATTCAATAATTTACTTTTGCTGCAGTTACTTCTCTTGCCATTCTCTCACTTTATCGCATCTCTTCCCTGGACTGCAGGTAAGGATCTTATATTGATGCACTCAGACTTGAGTGCACCCCAATTTTTATCTGCTGCTCATGAGAAGGCAAAATATGGCTGTCCGCTCATCCCACTGGAGCAGATATTAGGCAATACTTCTATACAAAAAACAACTACAGAGCAATATTAAATGTATCCGCAAGAGAAAGGTGGTCTTGAATGACAGAAGACAAGGGGAGCCTTCTGAATCACTCCTAGAACCAGGTTCAAATCCCATAGAGGTGTGAGATCCCAAAAGTCCAGGTCAGCATGAGTCACCCCTGGACGAAAGTTTGCAAAATGGGCAACGTGGCAATAGCCTATAGAGACTATGGAGTTGAAGGTACTCTGACTGAGCTCCCAATTGCCTGGGTCCAGACACTAGTGATTGAGAAATTCTGCCATAAAGTTGTCTACCCACAGAATGTGAAAGATGGAGAGGGCTGGCACGTGAGTCCCTTCCCACATGAGAATCATTTGAACCTTACCCCAATACAGCCACACTCCTGGTCCCTTCCTGGTGGTCGATATGAGCAACTGCTATTGCATTATGTGACTGAATCCGTACAGGGCATCCCTGGAGGAACTGTGACCAATGCCTCAAATCTCCCAAAGCTCCAAAATACTGACTGAGAGAACAGCTCTACCTCTGCAATGAATGTTAGCCATAAAACTACACACTGTTACCCCACCCTTGCCCTACAGTAATCAGAAACATAAACTGCCCCCAAGCTTTATTCCACAATAACCATAGAATCACAAATTGCCTCCCATGCCTTGCCTCTACCAGAGGAAGAGGTGGTAATGGGAAACAACTGGGGAAGGGAAGAGGTGAAGATTGACAGGCTGTGGTACATAGCTGTACTGCAGCCTGTCCTGAAGTGTCGTCACACAATTACATTTTAAAGCTTATTTCATAGTGAAAAGAGCATTTTAAAAACAAACAAAAAAACACTAGTTAATGTGAAGCAAGAATCGAAAAAGAAGGACATTAAAGGAGGTTAGAGTTCCTCTTTAATATGTAAAAAATATATATGTATTGAAAGGTTTATCCTCCTGAGTAAAACAAGTGTACTCACATTGCTGAGAGTTGTTTTATTCAAAGGTCATTACAGCTGAAACTTTAAAGACTTCAGGTGCAATATCTCAATGGTCTGACATTTTACAGTGGCGCTGTTGCTCCACAATCCTATGGATAGCTCTGGTCAACCATAAATCTCCATAGGATGGTGTAGCAACAGCCCCAATGGGAAATTTCAAGCCATTGAGATATTGCACCTAAAAAAATTCAAGCTTGGCTGCAATAACCTTTGAATAAAAGGCCTTTCATCAGTGGGAGTACTGATAATCCCTACAATATATATATATATATATTTACATATTAAGTATTCAATCCCTTTACAAGCCACATTTAAATCAATAGGGATTCTGGGAATTTTTTATTGACCTATGAAGCAGTTGGTTGCTCCAGTTCTTCTCAGTACATAAATCTCAGTAAAAATATGCAGAAAATATAATTTCAGTCCCCTAGTTTGAAAGCAGTCTTCTAAGATTCTATTCTGCTTTCTTATTTAAATTTTAATATGATGAGTTTGTAATACAATTTGACGTATTATTCTTACAGGTTTACAACAACAAAGGTTTCCTTCTTATAAAGCTTCCCATACCAGTGTGTGTACAACTAGAGAATTCCTAACGCAAGTCAAATTTAAGGTTTATTAGAAAGTAGAAGGTTAAGTGTGCCTATGAATACAGAAACATTTCAAATGATAAAAAACCTCTAGACTTGAGATCGGCACGTTCAAGACATTGTCCAAGGATAAATCTGTAGCTCCCTTAACTTGTTAAGCATAGAAAAACAATGTATTTAAGAATCCTGAATTCCCAAGCTTTATAATAAAACAGCAGGTGGATGGGTTTTACATTGCATTAACTCATACCCAAAGACCTACAATATGGAAGCATAGAGACATTCACACCACATATCCTGAGAACTTGGTAAGAAAGTTAATAAATTATGAATACGTTGGATAATGAGAATATGGCATTTATACGCTATAAAGATAGTCTACAACTTTATTTAAATGCAGTTTTATATAGCATTAATCATTTCTAAAAAGTAACAATTTCATGTGAGTTTTATTAAATGAAAGATGTCTCTCTAGAAATCTCTGGTTTGTATTAAAATGTCTTTAGCTATAACACTTGCTTTCAGTTTTTTGAATCACAGAATAATGGGTTCATATTCTGAGACTCGTATTTAGGTTCTTTAAAGTTTTTTTTTTATTTAAGCAAATAGTTTTGTGGAATATGTTACAATAAACAGCATTTCAGCTGCTCCAATTGATTTTGTCATTTCTTTGTATATACGTATGCCTGCCCAATCCCTTCTCTCAGCCTGACAGCAATATCATCTTCTTCTCTATGGCCAGTAGATTCTGCAAACCTATTTGGGGGGGGGGGGGGCAAAACATTGCTGGAATGTTTAGTATATGGTAGACCCATAAATTATGTAATCTGACCACAAAATAGTTGCATTTTTAAAGACAAGTAAGTGACCAATGCTTTTCTATGATCTAAGCAGTATGCCTCTGGACCTGGGAATCATAAATAAGACATATGTATGATGTAGAAATGCTTAATATTTCCATATACATAATCACACTTTTTCTCTGACTCTATAGAGATAGGCAGAGATAGGGATATGTTCTGGTTTTTTTTGCCATCATGTTCTGTGGTTTAAGTAAGAGTGTGCATTGTGTATTATAGGCCTAATTCAAGTCTGGAGCAATTCAACTGCACCTGAGTGAATAATCAAACATTCTCAAATCCCCATTGATTTAATTGGGGGTTTAATCAGGGGAAAGCTAGAGAGGACCCCAATGCACTCCACACTCAGAAGCGGGCAAATGTAACATTGTTGTGTCCTTCAGGGTCTTGCTGGCATCTCTTGCCAGATCTTCTGTTTTTCTCTTGTACTCTTTTCCCTGCCTTGTTCTTAAGCTGCTCTTTTGTGAGCTAGCCACACTCCCCAGCCAGTGAACCCTAACATCTGGCTCACAGTGGACTACTGAGCAAATATTTCTGTTTTGTTGTCTGTTGTGTTTGTGTATCTTTATAGTAATAGCAGTCTGTTCATTCTTTGTGAGGATCCCACCTTGCAAAGCTATATACAGGCAGCTTACACTGGACACACCCAATCTGATCATTATAAACATCTAATAGGTTAGGGAAGAGGCAAGGGGAGCAAATGCACTAAAGTTTGATAAGGGCACAGGATGAAGATGTTGTGTTGCATCTGTGTCGAAAGCACACCGCTAATATGGAATAGCATGTCTTCGCCATCATGTCACCTTCAATCAGCCACCAACCCGTCGTCATCGTCAATCAGCCATGCCTTCAAAAGGTTAACGGTTTTCCACTTAACACATCAACAATGGTTCATTATCATATGGAAAGGCAGGTTAAAGTGCCATTGCTGTACTCATATGGGTGTGTTTAAAAGCTAATATGGCACTTCGCCACATGCATTAAGCTCCAGTAGTAGCCTTTGCTGTTGGTATTCACAGTTCAAACTTCGCTAAATGGAGGTTGGCAAAGTTTGGATCTCTCTGCAGATTTTTTTTGCAGCTACAACCATGGTAACAACCCCCCTTAATATTGTAAGAGAACAAAACAAGGATATAGAAATGAATCCTGATTTGTCTCATTAGAAATGTGACACTCAAATGTCTCATTAGAAATCTGATGCTCCATGGTACCATTTTCATTTTCCTACATGGCTCAGTAAAAACAGCAGCAGTGCCTAATTAGACACTGATGCCTAAAGCCAAAGCACATTACAAATTCCTTAGATATCTTAATGTCTACAGTATCATACTAATTGATCAAATTCATACAGTATATAGGCCACTCATTTTTATAACTGACAACTCCCTGTTGGTCTCCTTGTCTCTCAACAGTTTAACCTTTAGGGTACTAATCAGTACTTGATAAAGACTCACAATACAGCAAAATTCTGCTCATCCCATGCTTTCTGTCCCAAAAGCAACCTACAGAAATCTGGGTCTAACTTCTGTATTGCTAACACACACATATCACATAACTAACATTTCCAGGCACACTGCACAAGGACAGCCATGCTGTGACATCACTATAGTTGTGACATCACTATGCAGTACTGTAGCCATCTTCTCACATCCGCTAGTCTGAGTGGATGCAAGTAAATGTCAGAGGTGCTGCTTGGCAAAGTCACATCCGCTGGCATCCACTCGAGCGGATGCAAGCAGATGCCAGTGGTGTTACATGCTGAAGTCACATCCACTCACAACCCCAGACAGTACCCAAGGCCAATGGGGCTTGGCACCACTGTCCTTCAGCAGTGTGCCTGGAGATGCTAATGATGTTAAGTGTGTGTGTGCTTGTGTATGTGTGTTAGCAGTTAAAAAGTTAGACCCAGATTTCTGTAGGCTGCTTTTGGGACAGAAAGCATGGGATGAGCAGAATTTTGCTATATTGTGAGTCTTGATCAAGTACTGATTAGTACCCTAAAGCTTAAACTGTAGAGAGATAAAGAAAGCAACAGGGAGTTGTCAGTTTTAAAAATGAGTGGCCTATATATTATACGAATTTGATCAATTAGTATGATGCTGTAGACATTAGGATAGTTAAGGAATCTGTAATGTGCTTTGGCTTTAGGCATTAGTGTCTAATTAGGCAGTGCTGCTGTTTTTACTGAGCCATGTAGGAAAATGAAAATGGCACCATGGAGCATCACATTTCTAATGAGAAATTTGAGAGCTCTTCAGGATTCATTTCTATATCCTTCTTTTTGTTTGATTACTATATTAACCCTTAGAGTGCCAGAGAGGTAACAAATGTATTGCAATGTGTTGCTTACCCCACAGGGACTCAAAGTGGGGGCTCCTGTTCTTGGTGCTGAAGTCTATCTGTATTGTCTCTGCTCCCTACCTTTTCTCCCGAACACACTGACACATCCAGGATGATATGCTAATGATAACAGTCTCTTCCCCTACCCTTGCATCCCTAAATCTTAGTGCATATGGTGATGTGTGTCTCTATCACCAAGGCAATGTGCTTGCCACAAATCGACAAACACATATCGCCACAGCATCAAACCTTAGTGCATTTCGCCCAAGGATAAAGTCAAAAAGTGTAATAGTGTTGAAAGAGTAGCACTGAACTGAACAGTTGGATATTGCCTAGTGGTTCACTATCAAAATGTCACCCACTAGTGGGCGACATACAAAACGGAGCATTAAACATGCTACTGTGATGAAAATAGAGATATCAGAATCTCGCCCACATCAAAAGGGCGGGATTCTGATATTGTGGCCTTAATCGCTGCACGTTTTAATAGTAAGGGTTTGTAAGGAGAAACGTCTTACAGGGCATACAGCAAAAAACTTAGTCCAGCCTTAGCTCATCTTTCTACCAAATTGAATCAGTCTCCTGGGGATAGTAAAGCTACTTCCATTTCCTTCCACCTGCACACTGCAGTTAAAGTGGATCTCTAGCCACTTTATAAATTATGGTTATTATGTAGAATACTTAGAGAATAATTATATAACGTTACTATTTAAAGAAAAACAAAAAAAAACGTTATTTGAGAGAAAATTACAGTTTAAACTGTGCCCAGCAGCCTACTTCCGGGCAGGCTGCTCTTGCCGAAGTTTGCGCTCTGCCTCTGCTCCCTCGCACTAGTACTGAAGGAGGTGTTCTGTTAGTAAGCTGGAGCGATCTCATTGGCTAGATATTGATCTCTGCCAATGAGATCACTCCAGCTTACTAACAGAACTCCTCTGTCATTGGAGGATGCTGGATAGAGTGACGGGAGCAGAGGTAGAGTTGCAAACTTCGGCAAGAGCAGCCTACTTAGAAGTAGGCTGCTCTGAACAGTTTAAACTGTAATTTTCTCTCAAATAACTTTTTTTTTTTTTTTTTTTTTAAACAGTAACGTTACGTAATTATTCGCTAAATATTCTACATAATAACCATAACTTGTAAAGTGGTGAGAGATCCACCTGAACCCTTTGAGTACGAGAGGGGCATATGTGCTCTGGAACCACCAACAGCAGTTGCGCTCAAAGGGTTAACAGCAGTGTTCAGGTGGAAAGAAGTGGAAGTAGCTATACTATCCCTGGAGACTGATTCCATTTGATAGAAATATGAGATAATGGTGTGTGTGTGTGTACACGCTTATCAGACTTCCATAAGGAAATGGCACATCACAGCTCAAGGTTCAACAATATCTGGCACCACTCCACTCTCTTCCTTTTCCCTCTTACTAGTACTGGTCCACAATTTGCTTCTCACTTGTTCTTTCTATCTCTTCTGATTAGTAGTAAATAGCGTTACCACTTGTTCAGTAGTAACTATCTGCCTTACACGTCTGCACCCTTTCATGCCATCATGCTGTATTCATTCTTTACTGACGCTGAGTAAGGAAGGAACACAGAGTGATGGCATGAAAGGGTGAAGTTGTGAATAGGTAGCACTTCATGAGTAATAGCAACTGTAAACAAAAAGTTTTAGCAGAGAGTCTATTTTGGCATAATTACCGCAGTATGATACCGTGTATAGTGTATCTTGAGGGAAAGAAATTTCTGAGAACATTTAAATTTAAAGTGTTAAATGTACATGTACATGAAACTTTTGGGTGTCAGAGGGGTGGGAATATCAGGCTGTCACTTTTGAAACAGACTATGACTGTGGATGGGAGGGACAGGGAATGAGGATACGACATTCTGATGCTGCGATATCAGCATGCTACCCTTTTCACGTGGGTGGCATTCTGATATCTCTGTTTTTAACGCAACAACATTTTTAATGCGCCGTTGTGTTGGTCGCCAAATAGAGAGTGACATTTTAATAGGATACCCTGCCTAGCAGACTCCCTCCACATCCTGGATGCATCTACATTTATATCATGCCAGGTCAGATACAGCAGGGTTTCCCACCCTTTTGGGAAACAAGCAGGACTTCGGTTCTCAAAAATTATGTACATATTCCAAACCTAAGTGAGGATGGTGTCCGAAGAAGACAACAGCAGTTCTGGAACAAGCCAACTGTACCATAAGGGACATTAACATTTCTGCTAGTTTCCACTGATTAAAAAAATATACGGAAAAGAATTAAAATTTTAGGGAAAACACATGAATAAAAGGGAAGGAGAGGGCTGGTAGAAAAGAGTAGATGTGGGGACGTCTATAACATATAAAGATCATGAAATAACAGTAATGAATATTAACCCTTTAACAACCAGAGGAATGAGCATGTTCCCATGTGTGTATGGGGGGGGGAGTTGTATATGGTTTGCCCAAAAATTAAACCTTTTCTGCTTAGTACAGCATCCACTTCTTTTAATATTTTTTCAAGGAAAATATGTGCTATCGATGAAAAGTCTTTTTGTACACATGCACACACACATATTTTCACATCAAAACACCCATTCACAGACACTTAATTTGAGGGTTTTTTTTCAGCAATAAGATTTCAAATAGTCATTCTTTGTGATATTATTGTAACTCTTGATTAGATTAACCTATTAAGGACCGATGACGTGCCAGGACCTTCATGGGTCCACCATGCGATGATGGTCCTGATTGGTCATAAATTTCAGGGCTCCCTGCGCAGCTGCATGCCGTTCGGGGAGCCCTGAATCAGTTATACCAAAAAACATGCTCCGTGGTACTTAAGTGGTTTAAAGAGCAGGCAGTACATTTATGTTAGACTAAAAAACAAACATACATGCCTCAATGATTTGCATTAAAGGTATGGTAATGTGCATATTGAGTTGAGGTCAATTATTCATCAGAATTTTTATAATGAAATATACCTGTGTTCATAACGTTGTACTTTTTGTTTTATTTTATTTTAAAGTGTCCTCCTCTGTCAGCATAAGGAAAACCCTGCCCCACTTTGTCAAGGGGGGGCATGATTTTCCTTAAACTGATGGACACAATATTGTCCCTTGATGCAATATGTCCAGTCAATTGACCAGCTTTCAGATCTGAGATAAGTCAGCGTGATGTAGGGAAAAGGGGCGGAGTGGGACACTTTAAAATAAAATAAATTAAGAAAACAACATTATGGACACTTAGAAAGTTAAGTATCATTCTAAAAAAGTATAATGAATAATCGGCTATAACTTCATATGCAAACAGTACTATCTCTTTATCTGATAAATAAATAAAGCTGAAGACAAAAAGTAATAAAGAGGGACAACCAAAAAATACTGAAATGTATGAATATAAAAGTAAGCAAGATGCGACTGAACAATTCTCATGTACTTGTACAATACCGCAGAGCATGCTACACCGGTACCCTATATTAGAAACACAAATTATAGAATATCCAGGGCTCCCACTGTAGACAAAGATTTCAAAAATAACCCTGAATCTGTGCAGTAAGAGTTTCCAGTTGATTGACCTCACATATTTTACTTTTGACATTGCTGAGAGGGAAGCTATGGCCTTATAATAATTGTGCAATTGCTCTTCTAGTAGCAAGGTAAGGGATTAAGGAAGGATAGGGTTTAAATAGGACACATTTGGTGTCTTTTATATATACCTGACATAAGACCTTCAGAATCAACTCTACCAAGACAGGCCTGTTCAGAGCGAATCAGGGAAGTACTGACTGACCACAGTTTGCGAGTATCAAAGGAAACTTTTGAGCTGTAGGAAGCAAAATGTGTCCAGGCTCTGGAGGGTGGGGGATAACTAACTCACTAAAAGACAGCAGGGAACCTTCATAATTATTTGAGCTATTTTGGTGTCACTGAAGAAACTAAAGTCATTTGGATATAGGGATAAATTGCCTGTTTCTTAAGAATGAAGTCAAAAGTAAACTGAAGGAGATTAAAGAAAATGGAGTCCTTGATTTATCCCACAAAGTTAGAAAGGTGTGGATGGCAAGGAAAGTGGCCCTGAGGCACGTCCTCTTTATGGCTGAGAGCCAAATACAAGTGGGAGGGAAGCAAGGAGGAAAAGATCCGCTTTGGTAATGTATCAGTTTTTAAAGTTAGATAGATACCAATCCTGGATTTAATTAATGTCACCTGCTGTGGGAAGGGAGATAAAACATCTGTGTAGTGACTCTAGTCTTTTATTCTACCAGACAGACCTATCAATTGCCTTTTTAAGATACTTAAATTCACGGGATGGGATTCAGAGGAGGATCATCTGAAAAAGCCATGACAATTAATACATTTTAACAGAGTTAATATGGCCTACACAGGAAAGAGAGTATTTACTCCAAGTCTCAAAATTATGTTTAAAGGTCCTCATAAGTAGGGCATCGTTTAATTTAAAAATCTTGTATTTGTTAAAGGGACATAAATACCCAAATATTTGAAGTGGGAATGAACCATCCAAATCTGCAGGGTAGACTCTAAATGGGAACGTTTATTGTCATCCATGTGTTTTTAGAGCACTGGGCTGACTTTGCTCTTGGGTACAATCTATATGGAAGTGATGGATTGCACCTAAATGGTAGAGGAGCCTCTGTGCTAGGGGAGAGAATGCTAAGAAGCTTGGAGGAGCTTTTAAACTAGAAAAGGGGGGGGAGGGTATAGATAGCAAAAATGGGTAGATAGAGCATATAGGAACCGGGTCCAAGTAAATGATCGGGGGGGTGGAGTAAGGGTGGGGATAAATGTAGTCCATAGGAAGGGACTCATAGTAAATGAAGATGTAGAAAAAAGGCATGTAGGGAGTAATATATGTAAAGACTTCAAAATTAATTGTATGCTAGCAAGTGCAAGAAGTATGGTAAATAAAATAGGAGAACTAGAGTTGCTGGAGGTTAATGATCAATTGGACATAACTGGTATAACAGAAACATGGTGGAATGATGCACATGACTGGGCTGTAAATATAGAGGGCTATTCCCTGTTTAGGAGAGACAGGATTAATAGAAAAGGTGGAGGTGTTTGCTTATATTTGAAAACAGAGCTAAATCCAGTTTTGAGGGGTGATATTAGTGAGGAAAATGGCCAAATTGCTGAGTCCTTGTGGGTAGACTAAATGTGGTATAAAAGGTAAAAAAAAGGTGTTGGTGGGTATATGCTACAAACCTCCAAATATTGATGACAATGTTGAGGCCCAACTGCTACTGCAAATGAGGAAAGCTGCTCAGCTTGGGCATACTATAATGGATATCAACTGGAAAAATGAGACCTGTCAGAGTGCTAAGGAAAGAAGGTTTATGAGCATGCTTCAGAAAAGTTATATGTCACAAATGGCGGAAGTACCGACATGAAATAACAATATATTGGACCAAGTGATAACAAAATAACGCAGAAATGGTATCCAATATTAAGGTAAGAGAACATTTGGGAAACAGTGATCACAACATGGTTACATTTGATATTAGTCTGGCAAAGCAAAACTGTATAGGTTCAACCAAAACTCTTAATTTTAAAAAGACTACCTTCAAATTGTTAAAGACTTCAATGCAACACACAGACTGGGATACTTTATTTAAAGGCAAACATACTGAGGAAAAATGATCAGAATTCAAATTTAGGTTGCAGAAATGTAACCAACAGTATATAGGCCAAGATCACGAAAACAGAAGCGCAGACTACAGGATACTTCTGTCAGTCTTGGAATCTTAGCATGTTAAAGGAACAAGTGGCTGCAGATAACTCCGGCACTCAACTGGCTATTCAGACGTGGTCTGTTGCCGTGGTCTGAAGTGGATTTCCACTGCTTTTGATGGTAATTGACTGAGGGAAAGGGTTGTGTTTGTACTCGCTGATACTGCTCATAGATACTTTTTAACTTATTTTTAGTAATAAAGTAGTATTGTATTTGGACCTCCCTGCATGAGCTGATTTATCTGTAGAAAGCTTGAGATATGCAACTGAACTAAAGCATAAAGTGTGAGTATATCGGGAGGGATTCCCTGTCCAGACAGTAATAGACTATTGTTGATTCTCCTCCCACAGATAGACAAAGATAAATCATGTCAGAACTTTTTCCACCTTTAATGTGACCTATAACGTGAACAATTCAATTGCAAAACAAACTGAAATCATTGAGGGGGAAAAATAAAAAACTCACAATAACCTGGTTGCATAGGTGTGCACACCCTTAAACTAATAATTTGTTGAAGCACCTTTTGATTTTATTACAGCAATCAGTCTTTTTGGGTAGGAGTTTATTAGCATAGCACATCTTGATGTGGCAATAATTGCCCACTCTTCTTTGCCAAAGCGCTCTAAATCTGTCAGATTGCGAAGACATCTCCTATGCACAGCCCTCTTCAGATCACCCCACAGATGTTCAACTGGATTCAGGTCTGGGCTGTGTCTGTGCCACTCCAAAACGTTAAATCTTCTTCTGGTGAAGCCATGCTTTTGTGGATTTGGATGTGTGCTTTGGGTCGTTGTCGTGCTGAAATGTGAACTTCCTCTTCATCTTCAGTTTTCAAACGGATTGTGCCAAAACTGCCTGGTATTTGGAACTGTTCATAATTCCCTCCACCCTGACTAAGGCCCCGGTTCCAGGTGAGGAAAAACAGCCCCAAAGCATGATGCTGCCACCACCATGCTTCACTGTGTGTATGGTGTTCTTTGGGTGATGTGCAGTGTCATTTTTGCGCCAAACATACCTTTTGGAATTATGGCCAAAAAGTTTAACTTTGTTTTCATCAGAACATAGCACACTTTCTCACGTACTTTTGGGGGCACTTGATGTTTGTTACTGCAAACTACAGCCGGGCTTGGATGTTTTTCTTTGTAAGAAAAGGCTTCAGTCTTGCCACCCTACCTACCCCATAGCCCATTCATATGAAGAATACGGGAGATTGTTGTCACATGTAGCACACAGCCAGTACTTGCCAGAAATTCCTGCAATTCCTTTAATGTTGCAGTAGGAATCTTGGAAGCCTCCCTGACCAGTTTTCTTCTCGTCTTCTCATCAATTTTGGAAGGACGTCCAGTTCTTGGTAATGTCTCTGTTGTGCCATATTTTCTCCACTTGATGATGACTGTTTTCGCTGTGTTCCATGGTAAATCTAATGCTTTGGAAATTCTTTTGTACCCTTCTCCTGACTGATATCTTTCAACAATGAGATCCCTCTGATGCTTTGGATGCTCTTTGCGGACCATGGCTTTTCCTCTGAGATGCAACTAAGCAAATGTCAGGAAAATCCTACTAGAATGGCTGAACTTTATTTGTGATTAATCAGTCACTTTAAAGGATGGCAGGTGTGTAATGACTTCTATTTAACATGAGTTTGAATGTGATTGGTTAATTTTGAACACAGCCACATCCCCAATTATAAGAGGGTATGCACACCTATGCAGCCAGGTTATTGTGAGTTTTTTATTTTTCCCCTCAACGATTTCAGTTTGTTTTGCAATTGAATTGTTCATGTTATAGGTCACAGTAACACCTTAAGGACCATTGCCATACCAGGACCGTCACGGCGGTCCGGCACTTAAGGACCAATGACGGTCCTGGTACGTCATGGAGTTCAGGGCTCCCGGCGCAGCTGCACGCCTCTCCGAAAGCCCTGAACCAGAAGCGAAAAAAAAAAAAAAGCCCCTTGGTCCTCAAGTGCCGGCCGCACATACCGGTCCTTAAGGGGTTAAAGGTGGAAAAATTTCTGACATGATTTATCTTTGTCTCATTCTTTATCACAATAACCTGGCATTTTAACAGCGGTGTGTAGACTTTTTATATCCACTGTATCTATACAACCAGAGAGCAATTCCAGCAAAGGAAATGATTTTCTATCCATTATTAAATACAGCTATTGATGTGCGCTTCCTGCCATCCACTGCCAGATTCTCCCAAAACACAAACACGAGAACTGTAAAAAAAAATAAATATATTTTCTAATTTATGATTGCACTTATCCCTAATCAATGCTAACTTATGGTCGCTAATAAAGTTGAGGATGTACATGGTAAATAATCTTCCATGATGGTTGATGTGCTGCCTGCAAAATAATAGGTTTGACACATTTCACTGATGATAGTAGACTCATTTTTATGCTTAGGATATTACCTGACTTTTTCAGCCCTAGGAGATATACATACAGCTACACCATATCCTAAGGTTGTCAAATATTATACACACTGCTGTTAACTTGGAGACCATTAGGAATACTGCAAAACTTCGATGTGTCTAATTCTAGCTGTGTAAGAAGTAATACAATAGAACAGTTCCCACTTCATCAACTTCAACAAAGAAAAAACTCAAGAAGCAGAATTACTTTCTACTTTCTAAATAAGCCATAGTCTGCAATTTGTAGCTTTTTTTCAGTACTTCAATTTCACACAACTTTATTTCATTAAAACAGACAAAGACTAAAGAATGTGACAAGTTTACATTTTTCTACCAAGGACCTCTATCATATTTTCCAGTAAACAACAGTATTCATTCAAATTCTTTGTTTTTATTTGGGCCACTTTTTATCAGAAAATATATATATATATATATATACACACACACACACACACACACACACACACACACACACACACACACACACACACACACACACACACACACACACAAAGCACATAAAGTAGGGTCCAAAAGTCTAAGTTTCCAACTGTTTTTATGTGATCATATATTACAAAGTAGTAAAATATTGTAATCAGTTGACTTATTATTCAGGAATACATTATTTAAAACAGAGACAAAATCAATATATATATTACACACCCCCATGACTCAATATTATTTTGGACATACTCTCCATCCTGATCTTAAGTTAACTTCCCCATTGCCAATTATGCTAATAGAAACTGATCCAGAGACTGAGGAATTAATCTGAAGTTAGGATAAAGGGGTGGAAGTAGAATAGTTTATTATGGATAGGTTACAATGCACTGCATTGCGAACTCACATGGCAAAGGAAGGCATAAGGAAGGTGTTTGTGAGGGGTGTGCTTTGGGACACTATGTGACATGGGGTTCAGTCAGGGCAATATGCCTCACTCCCACATTGTACCTGCCTGAACTAAGTGTAGAGACTGGAGAATAGACTGCCTGTTTTCTCTACAGCTATATACCATCAGCCTTGCACCTGAGCCTAAAAGCATGCTTATTTCATCTTAAAATACCATGTCTACCTGTCACCTTAGGAGCAGACAGGTTGGAGGTGAGCACAGAGATGTAATTTTCCAGAGGAATCCATTTGTACATAGGAGCAAACCAGGTGCATCCTACTTTGCTCCTAGGTGCAGGTCAGTCTCAGTGCAGAAAATTCTAAGGGGCATCTGGGGAACTCAGAAGCTGAATTGTCTATATAGACTGGGTCATCCAGGTATATGCCCAAAGCCTGGAAAGTGGCTAGAGCTGTGCCTCTCCACAAAAGTGGGGACAAAAATGTAGTATCAAATTAAGGTCCAATATCCCTATTCCCCACGTTATCTAAAATCTTAGAGAAATGTGTCCATGTGCAACTATATAAATATTACAGACAGACCAGTTTTTTCACCCACCTTCAATTAGAGGCTTTCGTACAAATCACTCAACAATCACAGTATTCAATCATATCCAGACTGGCATGGAAAATGTTGAACTCACTGGAACAACTTTCCTAGATTTTACAAAGTCCTTTGATACAGTAGACCATAATATTCTAATAAGCAAATACCGGCTTAGGTAATAATTCCCTAAACTGGTTCCAGTCCTATTTATCAGACAAAAAAGCAATATGTGTCAGTTGCTGACAATAACTTCCTTCCACTCAAAGTAATAAGTGGGGTTCCCCAAGGCTCCATTCTTGGCCCTCTTCTATTTTCTCTTTTTATAAATGCTCTTCCCACAGTCTGCAAAGTATCTTCCATGCACATGTATGCAGATGACATCATAATCTATACCAAAAACTCAAACATATCACAGCTTTAGGCCATATCACAACATGATTTATCTGAAGTTGAAAGATGGATAGCAAAGAACCAGGGTGGATAAAAATAGATTATTTTTTTTTTATCAGATTTTTTTTTTAATTTAAAATTGGATTTTTTTTATTTAAATCAAATTTATTTTAATGAAATAAATAAATATCTAAAGATAGTTTTCTATTTAAGATACATTATAGTTTAAAGGTTATTCAGCATGAAACAGAGCTTAGTTATGTACCTGAGGCTGTACAGTCATGCAATTATATTTTATATTTTATTATTTGTTCCATATATGAATGATCTATTAAACTAAAATCAGTTCTGATATTGCTGTTTTACTAATCTGATGGGTTATATTCTAAATATGACTTTTTCACCTGGTTGCAAATATTGATTGTTCTAACTACGAGCAAGAATGAGTTGTTTTTTTTTAATTCATGATTTAAAATCGAGCCTTACTGACTAGTGATTTAAATCATGATTTAAACTGTGATTTAAATCAACTTGATTTAAATCAAACCCACCCTGCAAAGAACAAACTGTTCTTAAACACAGGCAAACTGTCACAATGGTATTTGGTACAAAGCACAAACTGCGTAATCTCTGCAATACCGACCTCTCCATTGTAACAGAGTCTAATCCTAACTTGGCCCCAGTAGACTCCAACAAATATCTTGGAATGTGGGTTGACCACAACTTCACTATTGGTCTCCATAATGATAAATGATCATGCAAAATGTATCCTAAAATAAGTAGTCTGTTTAGAAACAAATCTTGTTTAAAGGGATAGTAATACTTCATTTTAACTTTATTTTATTTTGTAGGCATTAAAAAAACATGAAGAATGATATAAGTCTTATCTCTGAAACCTTTATGGTTTAAGAGATATTCACAAACAAAGTATCCCCCTCCTGTTCAACCAGATCAGAAGGGAGGTGCCCAGGTAGACTGCAGAGAGGGACAATCTTCAATTAAGATAATGGAAAAAGCTGAAAAACTTGTCAAGGGGGGAAGGGCTTTCATTGTTTTCATACAAAGAAAATTGTCCCCTTCTGTTATCTGTACTGTCATACAACCTGATCCACATCTGAGAAGAGATGGCTTACACTAGGTAAAAGGGGCGGGGAGGGGAACTTTGCTTGTGAATATCTCATAAACCATAAAGGTTTGAGAGATAAGACTTATATCATTCTTCATGTTTTTTTAATGCCTACAAAATAAAATAAAGTTAAAACGAAGTATTACTATCCCTTTAAGTCACCTGGTACGAAAATGTATTTTACAACAGATGTTCCTGCCAGTCATAGACTATGGGGACGTAGTATATGCTTCCGCGCCACAAAACTTGACATTCTGCTTAATTCATTATGCAGCTTTAGCCTGTAATTACACTACCCATCATTGTGATATGCTTAAAGGGATAGTAATGTTTCACAATAAAAGCAGCTCCAATTAATCTTCATAGTATTTGGGCCATGGAGAGAGTCATTTCAATACTGTCAGAGTTGTAGTTCAAGAGTAATTGAATGATAAATGATCCCCCTCCCATACCTTTTACTTAGTTTAAGCCACCTCCCCTCAGATGTGGAATCTGGTCCTGGGACCAGATAGCTCACAGCAAGGGACACTCTTCTTACTGTGAGCATAAGGAAAACCATGCCCCCCTTTTTCAGGTTTTTGCTTATGCTCACTGAAGATTGTCCCTTGCTGTTATCCATCCAGACTTGCTGCTATGAAGGGAGCAGTGTTACATCAGTAAAAGGGGCGGGAGGGGGATATTTATCATTCAATTACTCTTGAGCTGCAACTCTGACAGTATTGAAATAACACTCTCCATGGCCCAAATACTATGAAGATTAATTGAAGCTGCTTTTATTGTGAAACATTCTGGAAAGCTTCCAGCCTACTTGAGCAGTATGCTTACTCCAGCTCTCCAAACTAACTCTAACCTCCTCTCCACTGCTAACAACTCACTGCGTATACCACAACACAATCACTGCCTTCTCCTTCAGATCTCCACAAATCTGGACTAACCTGCTTCAAAAAGTCAGATCTTCTCCCAGTTTAAAATCCTTAAAAATAAATGCTTATTTATATCTAAAAAGAGTATGTAACTATATATTTTTTTAGTATGTCTGTATGTTTATGTGTGTAATTATTATATAATGTTTCTCCATATGTGTAAATATGTAACCCTTTACTGAAACTCTCAAGGACATACTTGAAAACAAGAGATATCTCAGTGTATTCTTCCTAGTAAAACATTTTCCAAATAAATAAATGGCTTAAGCTTTCGGCTTGCCTTGCTCAGAAGAGTAACCTTGCCATTTAATGTCTGAGTTATTATAACTCCCAAAATAGGAGACAGGGGTCATTTTGTTACTGCACATTAAAAACCTTGTTATATGGGTAGACTTAGCAGAATATGAAAGCTGTCCTTTAAATACTGCTTTGGACTGCTGTATTTTACTTGATGTGTTTGCTATTCAAATCTCTTGCACGCTGCTAAATAAACCTCTCTGGGGTGTACCTTACTTAACTACTGTAAACAACAGAATGACTGGTAGGGATGTTCAGAAATTCCATCACAGATTCACCAGTATTACATACTGTAGCTATCTGTCGACAGGATGAAGCATAAACGCATCGTATGAATTCCTCAAATAAAGGCCTCAAGCACAATGAACAGACTATAATGTAAAAATAAATGTTCTTAAATCACACCACTTGACTCTATTCCAAACAAGATGTAAATGCACAAAAACATTTCTTCTAATGTTTTTCCCTTTGCAACTGAACACATTTCCATTTCGTTGAAAATAGCTTAACCATTTGAGTGCCAGAGAGATATTCAATGAATTGAGGAGCAGTGCATTGGATACACCTCTGGCATTCAAAGGGTTAACCACTGGATGTAGAATGACCACGTGTCCCGAATTGCCCGAGACAGTCCTGGATTTTAAATGGTTTACTTTTAAAAGGTCTCACACAAAACAGCGTGAGACCACATCTTGCATTAACCATGTTGCTATTATAAAAATGGCAACCTGAGAATATCTCACTGCATAAAAGCGTGAGAGTCTCAGGTCGTGCTATGAAACGTCTCCCCAATCATCTGGTCAATTTCATGAATGATCTCTGATTTCCAAAATGCTATGTCATTGACTCTTGCCTCCAAATCTTTACTGGTGTCCTTCTCTTGAATAAGCCGCTACTTCTCCCTACTGAACCACTCCCAGAGCTGCTTCTTCGGCCTTCTAAACCAGTCTCTGAGCCTCTACTTCTCCCACCTAAACCACTCCCTGTTATCTTGCTGTCGGTGGTTGCTCGATACCGTAATCCAAAAGTTGATGAGCGCTGCTCCAGGCTCTCCATCCCTCTCTCTCTGCATGCAGACTGACAGAGCAGAGAGAAAGGGAGAGAGAGCACAGAGCAGCTGTTCTGAACATTTGGATCAGGGTATCGTACTACTTACGGACAACAGCATGACAGGGAGCGATTCAGGAGGGAGAAGGAGAGGCTCAGAGACTAGTTTAGAAGGGTGAAGAAGCAGCTCTGGGAGTGGTTCAAGAGGGAGAAGTAGCTGCTTATTCAAAAGAAGAACCAGAAGACGAAGAAGATTCAGAGTGACACCAGTAAAGATTTGGGGGAAGGGTCAATGACATAGCGTTTTGGAAATGAGAGATCATTCATGAAATAGACCAGATGATTGGGGAGACGTTTCATAGTGCGACCTATATAATATTGCGATAATATGTCTAGTAAAGTCCTATGAACATATATAAATAACTGCTCCTAGTATAAAAAGTACATATTATAAGCTGTTATATACATAACCAATATAGCTCTTGCAATGTACCTCTCCTGACCATAAAGGCCTTCAATATGGTCAGATGTTGATGCCTTTTTCTGTCCTTAATCCTCTGTGCTGGTGTAGAAAAACAGTAATAAACACAAAGCCTGTTAACACTTCTCCCGTCTCCTGTCCTCCAATGACCCGTTGGCAGATTGTTAGATGCACAACAAGCAGATATGATTGATTGAATTATTGGGGTTCCCCCTCAGAAGTATTTTCTTACTGGCTCAGTGCCAATCCGCTTGCAGATATGGGGATGAGGACTGCGGGTAGAATTCCGTAACCTCTTACAGGACAATACAGGCAACAGAAAATGTAGAGAAGCGGGCAGAGATTTAGCTCTAACAGTATAGCACTTGGCAATGTAGAACCTGCCAATATATATAGACTTTGAAGGTAACTTTATTCCCTGAAGAAGTGTCAGAGATAGACACAAAATGCATTGGAAGAGCAGTGATTTTAAATTTGTCCAGTCCAGTGAAGTGTTTATCTGCTTGACTGCCTTTAATGCAGACTCTTCATAAACCCTACATGTGACAAACATGTTATTCTATGGATATGTAGGCAGCTAAGAAGGACTAATTCAATGGAAATCAGCACACCACCAGATCCCTGGTCAATAAGACACACCAAGAAAATAGGTTTGAAGATAAAATATTACTTTCTTGGTTCAACTTTAAACCATATCAGTGCAGGTACACAAAAGACAGCTACATCATGGGTTTCATACCTCTACAGGTATTTAATCCATTGATTGGGACCTGTACTTGTGAAGTTTATCAGATGCTCCTGGAGTCTATGCTTACATAATCATAACTGGTGGGTTGTTTTAATAAGACTAGCAAAAGAAGCACAACACTGACTATGGAAGAAAAGGCACGGGGAAGGGATAAAATAATTTCTGTCCACTGGTAGTCACAGAAATTCTGTGAGTCTGCAAGCTTGCATGACCTCTGCTGTGCTCACTCCCGGTGATACTGCCTCTGTGCCGAGGCTAAAAGACTCTATAAGTCTGTCCCACCATGAAGTCTGTTACTTCTGACAGGAATATAGCTTATTTTGAAAGCTCTTTATTATATGTTAGCTCAATTTTAAAAGCCAGATTCATCATCAAATCATCAAGGCATGAAAACCATCTTATATTTGTAATTTTGTTGTACAAAGAAGAGAACATTCAAATGATTATCAGATCAGCTGATACCCGTCATTTGGATATGTGCCTTGTTAAAGGAGAAGCAACACTAAGGTTAGCTACACCATATTTCTAAACCATTTGTCTCATTTTGTTGGCTAAAGCAAGCCAAACCAGCCCCTATACAGGTACTCCTCTGGAGATCATGCATATAGGCTGGTTGCTGTATAAATAGTTTTATTAATTAAAACAGTACGCCAAAATAAAAATAATAAAAACATATCAAATATTGCAGCTTTCTGTTTGGGTATATTTTATTTGTTTTTATTATTTTATTTGGTATATTGTTTTTATTAATAAACTCATTTATAAAGCAGGAAGTCTATATGCAGGAGCAGTTCCTGTACAGACTCTGGCTTGTATCCATCTATTGCTCTGTTGCTAGCCACTGCCTAGACCCTCGCCTGCCATACACGTCTAGTATTCTTCTCATTCCCACATTCAACTTTCCCATTTCTTTCCTCTTTGTAACAGGAATGAAAGGCCAAATCAACTTAAATGAAAACAGTCAGCGACACGTGTAAAAACAAAACGAGTATCTTACTTGTTTCATACCCGCTCATGGAACTTGCTCATAGATGAAGGCGAGAATATAGCAAATGTAAGTAGTGTCCTACAGTTTAAGAAAAAAAGAGGTGGTAGGCTGATTCATTACGAAAAAGCTGTGCGATTCGCAAGCAAACCAAATGCATCATAGGTAACAATCATGCAAAACTCCCATTGATTTAAATGGCTTTCTAAGCCTTTGATTGTTACAAAGATCCTGGAGACCCCTCTAGCATTTGAGGGGTTAAAATACAAACTGAATCCTTTGGTACAGAGGGATGTCCAATGCATTGCTCCGCAATGCATGGGACACCCCTCTGACACCCAAAGGGTTAAATTAATGGACATTTTTATTTTTCCCCATGGTGCACTTGGTTTGCCCAAGAATTGCACTACTTTTTCTCAGCCTCAAGGTGAGCACAGGACACCGGAATATTACTGTTCCTTTAACAGAGCAGTACACAGTCAGGATACAATACAGTACCATAATCCAACAGAAGTGCAGGCCTTCAGTAGCAGTGATAGGATTAAGCAAAGGCTTTTATTAGCTATGTTAGGATTAGCAGCAAGACAGCCAAGAACTAGAAACAGGATCACTGAGGAAAGGACAAAGTGTTGGCAGGGACAGAGCAACCTCTAACACACGCTGTCAAAACCCTGGCTTACCTCACTCATTGCCAAGCCAGAGGGTTATTAAAATGACAGTCAACCAAGTGCATGGTATGTAAAGTTCTTGACCTATACATTTATTATTATTTTTCGTTTTCATTTTTTTTTTTTTTTTTTTTTTTTTTTTTTTAAGCAGTTTTAGGTCACTGACAGGGAGCTCACTGAATTTTGTTTCAGAGAGATTTCTGTCAGGGACTGTAAAAGCAGGGGTAGTGATACAATGTTGGACTAAGGCGCAGTCCCCTCATCCAGGTAAAGGACCACGCTCTCAGGGCAATTGTCATGTCTGTACATAGCAACATAAAGCACAGGTGTGTGAATATAGATATATATATATATATATATATATATATATATATATATATATATGTGTGTGTGCGTGTTTGTTTCAGAGAATGAAGGGGTCAACAATGAGACCTAAATTACTTTTGAGCATGGTATGACAGTTGGCACGAGGTGTGCCAGTGCACATATCACAGTCACCGTCATCCTGCTGGTGTGGCCACTCACAATAACATACTTGACAGGGATGATAGTAAATGTAGTCCACAATAGCAGGAGGGTCTTAGGTTGCGTACTTCTGGTCTACAGTGTACTGAAAATGGGTCAACAACCAGCAAACTTCCTGTCTGCAGCTTTTCTGTTTATGGTGACAGCATGATAATGTGAAAGGCAGAATTTACTGTACCCAATATGAGGTAAATGAGGGAAGCAACAAATGTGCATGAGTCTATGAAATGTTTTTTGTGAAGTCCACATCCCAATGACTAATATGTTCTGAAGGTCAAAGGAGGCTCTACCCACTATTATATTAGTGTACCTTTTAAACTCATCACTTAGTCTATATCCATATATGCATGCCCTTCGATAAAAGGGGTGTACCTTTAAACAGGGTGTTAATAAAAGTTACCCCTGCCCAGAAAATCTCAAGGCCCACACAGGGCTATTTCTCATCTAAATGGTCTCAAGAGAGATAGGACACTTAGTAGAGTCCTTCCAGATCCTGGGAGATGTATTTGATACAGGGTCTGTCATTCAAACAGACATCATAGTGCAGGGCTTATAATTTTAAGCCCTTTGCTACTAGCCAGACCTGAAAGGTTACTCTCCACTGCAAGCCATAGCATACCCACCAGGGCTGAATTTCTACTCTCCAGGGCTAACTTTTCACTCGCCATTGGCTAGTGGTGAGTGGAAATTTTGAGCCCTGTCATGGCAACACATAAACATAGCTGATGAGGCTGAAAAAAAGACACATTTCCATCAAGTTCAGTCCATGCCAAATCACCCCTGTTGATCTAGGGGAAGGCAAAAAAAAAAAAAAAAACACTAACGCAATTTCCAAATAAGCCTCAAGTGGATAAAAATATTCCTTCCTGACTCCAAAAGGCAGTCGGATATTTCCCTGGATCAGTGGCGTAACCTCCGTCTGGTGCCCGCAATCTCCCTTCGGTGCTCTAGTAATGCAGAGCGCTGGGAGATGACATCATCTCCCAGAGCTCTGTATTACAGAAGAGGACCGTGCAGGAGCTCAACACACCAACCCGTCTCTCCTACCACTACACAGGATCACCAGGGATTGGGAGGTAGGAGATGGGGGCATTGTGGAGGTGCCAGTGGCCAATGTGGTCGGGGGGCAAAATGGGGTCGTGGGGTGGGGGGCCATGGCATTTCTTGCACCAGGGCCCGGAGGGTTCTAGTTATTCCTCTGGATCAACATCCAATCTGCTTAATCCCTTCTATCCTATTCTAAAACAGATCATAGTGGATGACAACAGTTCTATTTTATTTTTTTTTATTTCCTAAGAACTTAGGGTTAATTATGTAGATGTAACCTCTCTCCCTCTCAATGACCTTATGAGCTTTTACAGCCCCAGGAGGATAGGCAGGTTGCCATAATCATGCTAAGTAATAATGCTAACCCCTGGCAGCCCTGTGTAATGGCTTTGTTCTTTTTAGTTGTGCTGCTGTTTAATAATTCAGGAACACAGATTTAAAATAGTTCAAGGAACCTGATCCTTAAAAATAGCCCAACATTTCAGAGAATATTATCTGAGGGACCCAAGTGAACCTTCATGTATGGCCCTAGAAAGAGTTAATATTTTAGTTAAAAGGGATAGTAATACTTCATTTTTACTATCCCCCATGTTGTAGCCTTTAAAAATCACAATTAAACAAGACCAGCAGCATTCATTATGGTTTGAGAGATATCTGCATTCAAAGTTCCCTCTCCTTTTTTTCCCTGATGTCAGCGTTATAGCTGACAGCAGGGGAATCCTGTCCTGGAACCGGCGGCGGCTCTGCAGCAGTGGCAAGATTGAGTTATAGAAACAGAAATCCTTCACTGAAATGGTCTTTTACGTGTGCTTGCAAACCAAGAGCAAGCCAAGCACGCGTAGAAGACCATTTCAGTGAAGGATTTCTGTTTCTATAACGCAATCTCAGCACTGCTGCAGAGATGCCACTTGCTCATGGACCAGATTCCCCTGCTGTCAGATACAATGCTGAATTCAGGGGGTAGGGAACTTTGAATGCGGATATCTCTCAAACCATAAAGGTTTGAGAGATTCCGCTGGTCTCGTTTAATTACGATTTTTAAGGCCTACAAGAGGGGGGATAGTAAAAATGAAATTTTACTATCCCTTTAAATGTGGTGATGGCATGTTATTACAACCAGAAAACTGCTAGAATCATAATCTGTAATCCACAGGACCAGTACATCATTTTATTTAATTTATTGATGCACTGGGCAGACTGGGGGAAAGTTCAACACACCCCTGGCACCCACAAAGAGATATAGTGACACAGAATCAGTGTGTGTATGTGATGTATCAGGATGGACTTTGCATTAAAATAACGAGATTATGTGGGACGAAGCTCACAGTATGTGATACACGTATATTTTGTTGCCATTTGGTGTTAATCCAACCAAGATAAAGGAACATTAATGTCCCCCAAAAAATATAACCAGTTTTGTAGAGTTTAGAATAATAATCAATTTGCTCCAAACACTAACTCTCAAACAGTTATGGTTTGAGAGATATAGGGATTCAAAGTTCCCCCCTCTCTCCTTTTCTCCTGATGTCAGCGTCTAGCTGACAGCAGGAGATTCCGGTCCGGGGACCAGCAGGCGGCTCTGCAGCAGAGCCCAAATCGCATTACTTAAAAAGAATTAAATTCATTGGAAAGGTCTACAAAGAGTACTTGCAAACCAGACACACTTTGTAGACCTTTCCAATGAATTAATTCTTTTGCAATAACGCAATTTCGGCTCTGCTGCAGAGCCTCCTAGAGTCGTACGACTCAAATCTCCTGCTGTCAGCTTTACAGCTGACATCAGAAGAAGGGGAGGGAGGGGGGAACTTTGAATCCCTATATCTCTCAAACCATAGCAGTTTGAGAGATAGGGTTTGGAGCATATTGATTATTATATTAAACTCTACAAAACTGGAGATATTTTTTGGGGGACATTACTGTCCCTTTAAGTGCAGTCGAGGTGCTAAACAGCTGTCTCTTGAGTGACGGGCTTCAGCTGTAAGTGGCTATTGCATTTTGTATTAATGTTTGCCTTACTACCTAGTGTCATTTCCTTTTCTAAGCATATTAAGAAGAAAAACATGTTTGATGTTATCTTCAAGTACTCCCACACTATTTTCCTCTCTTTTATTCCAGTGTCTCAAGCGCATGAATTGAAGTAGCCAAGATCCTGGGTAACACAGGGGGAAGATATGCAGATTAATTGAAGAATGGCTGATGATCATGAAAATGCTAAACTCCAGAGAGGGGAGATCAATGATGTTACACAAAATAATAATTAGCAGGCTTTTTAAAATAGTTACATTTTGGTGGATGAATCTTGTGCAAGTGTTCTGCATATGTAACGAACACTTGAACTGTTTCTGTGTATTTACGGAAGACTATTGCACTGTTATAAGTCTTCTCCTAAAGCAAAGTCCTTTAGCCTGAAGCAGGGCTGGATCTCCCATTAATCGAGCAGGCAGCTGGACAGAGCTCGAAATGTTGAGTTATGGTAAGGGGTGGCCAGAGCAGTCACTAAACAAGACCAACTATGTTTTTGTTACGGCTCATTTATTTACTAATTTATACAAGCTTTTGCTGGCAAATATTCAGTCCCATGGATGCTGAAGTCTCTAATGAATTGTGAAACAATATACTGGAAATCTCTCTAGTAACAATGGGGTTAGAGACTTTTTTTTTTTTTTACACCTGTATATTCTATGTTAAGGCCAACAGGAAACAGTAGATGAGATTGAGGTCCTGTTAGGAGTGGGGGTGTGGTCATGAGTGTGGCTAAGGATACTTAGGATGCCTTGCTCTGGAGGGCCAAAGATGTAAATCTGGTCCTGAATTAAAACACAATCTGCTGCAAAAGTGATTCCATTGAACTCAACGTATATCATGTCACTAAAATTTGCAGGCATGCCTCTTTTTTTTTTTTTTTTTTATAAATTGACTAGTTGAACAGCCCGTTACACGGGCCACAGTGCCTCTGGCAGCCGGTCGCGGGGCAGTCACACGCAGTGGAGACTGCCCGCGCCTCGGCTGATACAGAGCCTCTGGCAGCCGGTCGCGGGGCAGTCACACGCAGTGGAGACTGCCCGCGCCTCGGCTGATACAGAGCTGGACGCTCTTTCGGAGCGCCCAGCTCTGTATCAGCCGCGGTGCGGGCAGTCTCTACTGTGCATGACTGCCGCACGCGCAGCAGTGTCTACTGCGCATGTCAGGCGTTACACACAACTTGGCGAATTATTATATAGGATTAGTCACCTAGAGGAAATAGAAATGGCAGGTTTTCCATAACCCTTCACTGCCCCTAACTCTATTGCCAATACAGGTGGTGGTAGACCTGTGTAATAAAAATGGGGGGAGATGTTCCACCAAAATTAATAATAAATAGAGTTGGGGCACAATTTTGGAAAGAGGACCTGTTAATTGAGGACAGTCTCTGATATGCCCTGTTATCCATGGGATACACTTGTCCCAGCACTTTCCAATGACTTCCCAGTTCTACCCCTCCCCAATAGGTTGAAGGGTATAATAAATGTGAAAATAGCTAAAAATATAAATCAGCCAGTTAAAACTGTGAATGAAAATGAGGCCCCGTCCTACAGTGTTTTAATCCACACAGGATGGGGCTTGCATGATGTACACAACTACATAACAGAAGAAATCCTTGGCCCTTGCTGACACTGAACATACATCTATTTTCTATAATTGATTTAATGGGAAGGTGATGATTGAATAATGTCTTGGAGCTCAGCCAGCTCTGTAAGCATCTGATGTTTATGACAGCAAATAATCAAAAAGCTTTTGGGGCTTAATTCAGTATATTATTGGCTTGCAAAAAACAACAAACTTAAAGGGATAGTAATACTTCGTTTTAACTTTATTTTATTTTGTAGACATTAAAAAAATATGAAGAATAATACAAGTCCTATCTCTCAAACCTTTACTGTTTGAGAGATATTCACAAGTAAAGTTTCCCCTCCCGTCCCTTTTACCTAGTGTAAGCCATCTCTTGTCAGATGTGAATCTGGTTGTAAGACCAGACAGATAACAACAGGGGACAATCTTCTTACAATGAAAACAATGAAATCCCTGCCCCCTTTGACAAGCTTTTCAGGTTTTTCCCTTATCTTATTTGAAGATTGTCCCTCTCTGCAATCTATCTGGACACTCTCTGCTGCTCTGAGGTGAGCAGTGTTATATCAGTAAAAGGGGTGAGAGGGGGGATACTTTATCATTCAATTACTCTTGAACTACAACTCTGACAGAATTGAAATAACACTCTCCAAAGTCCAAATACTATGATGATTAATTAGAGCTGCTTTTATTATGAAACATTACTATCCCTTTAAGGAATCAGGATATTTTTCTAAGGCCTGTGCACCATTTTGTACCACATAAAACCCTTCTTGGACAATTTTTAATATCTGTGCAAAAGAAGGACAAGCAAGGTCCACGTTTAAGCTTTTAATTCTGGGTCTCTCTATTTACCAGACACATATAGGAAACAGCTTGTTTTTCAGCACACTAAAAATCAAATCAGACAGAGTCCTGGTCATCATAGGGCCATCACCCCAACCCACAAACATACCCAACATGTTTTGCACCATCAATGGCTCTTTGTCAGAGATTCCAAACGTGTTGGTCTCTCAGCTTAAAAGGGGTAGTAATGTTTCATAATAAAAGCTTCTGTCAGAGTTGTAGTTCAAGAGTAATTGAATGATAAAGTATTCCCCTCCCGCCCCTTTTACTGATATAACACTGCTCGCCTCAAAGCAGCAGGGAGTGTCCATGTAGATTGCAAAGAGGGACAATCTTCAATTAAGATAAAGGAAAAAGCTGAAAAACCTGTCAAGGGGGGCAGGGCTTTCATTGCTCTCACAGTAAGAATATTGACCCTTGATGTGAGCTGTCTGGTCTATGGACTGGATTCCACATCTGAGGAGTGGGGGCTAACACTAGGTAAAAGGGGCAGGAGGTGGATACTTTATCCTTCAATTACTCTTGAACTACAACTCTGACAGAAGCTTTTAGTGACAGTATTGAAATAACACTCTCCATGGCTCAAATACTATGAAGATGAATTGGAGCTGCTGTTTTTGTGAAACATTGCTATCACTTTAAATTAAATGTCATGGTTATTACTCGGAATATCAGTTCTATTGCATGATGATCAAGACACATTATCATGTTTTGGGAGCTTTCTTTTTGTACCTTATGTAATTATATATTTAGGAGGGACAATCGCTCTTTAAGATCCTAACCCCCCATCCCTCTTTCCCACCACTGTGTCCCTCTTTTTAGGAGATCAGACTGTTTTGTGTATTTATAAGTGTATCACATTGCCCGTAGCACTAAAAATTAAAGTTTGTTTAACCCCTTAAGAACCGGCCGCGCACACACGCTGCCGACTTAAGGACCAGGGACTTTTTCTTTTTTGTGCAGTCCGATTCAGGGCTCCTCGAACGGCGTGCAGCCACGCGGGGAGCCCTGAATTCCATGACTTACATGTATGTCCTTGGTCCTTTAGGGACATCCACCCCGTGATGTACATGTACGTCATGGGTCGTTAAGGGATTAAACTTCAGTATATGTGTTTACAAATTTGTCTGTGTAAATAAAAGACTTTGATATTGCTCTAAATCCTTCATTCAGTTATACAAAGAGGTGTCAATAGGTTATGAAATAACCTACAAATTCTTGTTACTGCCCCTCCCACCAGCCATGCCCCCAGAAACAACAATTAAAAAAGTGCCCCTCTTTGGCCATTTGAAATGTTGGGGGATATACGATTTATTATATTTTAAAGGGACACTAATGGCCCATAAAAATAGTTTCTAGTTTTGTAGAGCTTAAAATAACAAACTAAGTACTACAAACCCTATCTCACAAACCGCTATGGTTGGAGAGATATAGGCATTGAAAGTTCCCCCTCCCTCCCCTTTTCCTGATATCAGCTGCAAAGCTGACAGCAGGAGATTCGAGTCGTACGACTCGAGGAGGCTCCGCATCAGAGACGAAATTGCGTTTTTTTAAAAAGAACTACTTTATTGTAAAGGTCTGCAAAGTGTGCCTGGTTTGCAAGCACACTTTGTAGACCTTTCCAATGAAGTAATTATTTTTAAATAATGTTATACTGGCTCTGCTGCAGAGCTGCCTGATGGTCCCTGGACAGGGATCTCCTGCTGTCAGCTAGACGCTGACGTCAGGAGAAAGGGAGGGAGGAGGGAAATTTCAATGCCTATATCTCTCAAACCATAGCAGTTTGAGAGATAGGGTTTGTAGTACTTAGTTTATTATTTTAAGCTCTACAAAACTAGAAACTATTTTTATGGGCCATTAGTGTCCCTTTAAGGCATCTCTGTAGACTATTCCACTACAAGAAATAACACATACAAAGATCCCTTAATTAGTGGATATGCGCTCTAAAGGGATATAATCAGATACTAAGGTGGTCATGGATAGGACCAGGGGAAGCCTGAAATGTAAGTCTGGGCCAAACAGACATTTTACTACCTTGAGAATCATTGTATGGACCTCTAGAATCATGTGTGACGAGATCTCAATAGCATTCACCAGGTTAAACTTTAAAAGTCATATTTAAATAAATGGAAATTTGTGACATATATAATGCTCTAAAAAATGCAACTGGTTTGCACCAGAATTACACACCTTTTCTTTTGAACATGTCACCCTTAGACAACATTTATTTGCAGGGGCTTCATGTTAAAAAGCAGTAAATATTTTATCTAAAAATATATACTGTAGGGATTTTCCTGTTGACTAAAACAAAGGTACTCTCACTGTTGACTGTTAGTCACAGTTATTACAGTTTAGACTCTTGTTTTTATACAGTAACAGTGCCACCTGGTGATCAGATTCCAGTTAGTTATTCTGTTTCTTTTTCTGGGAGAGGTGAGTAACTGATAAACAGTTCTCCACAGGATAAGAAACTGCTGAGTCATGCTGTCAGTTGGAACTTTCAGGAAGTAGTCACACTGTATTTCACTTCCTAAGAATTTGAACCATTATAACATTTGAATAAAACAACTGATGGAGGTGTGAGCTCTTGTGTTTTACTCAGCAGAAAAAGTCCTATAACATACAGGATTTCATAAAAAAAAGTTTACTGCTCCTTTAAGTTAAAAGAACACTAACACCTAAAATAATTTGAGTAATATACAGCAACTTTTTTATGAAACATATATGTTATAGGGTTTTTTCCTACTGAGAAAAACAAGAGTATTCCTACTGCTTACAGTTGTTTATTCAAAATGTATAACCATTCAAACTGACATGAAGTTAAAGTGTTAGTAATGTCTACAAAAAACTTTTTTGCACTTAGAAGAGCTTAAAAAGCTGATCTTAATGCAAAAATACGTATCTCTTAAACCTCTATGGTTTAAGAGATACAGGTGTTTAAAGTTTGATTTCTCCTACTGACAGCTGTAAAGCTGTCAGCAGGAGATCCGTGTCGGTCGACACGCTGGCGCTTGAGAATTGCCGAGATCTTGTTACTTACACGGAATCCCTTCATTGGAATGGTCTAAAATGTGTGCCTAGTGTTCAGGCACACGTTTTAGACCATTCCAATGAAGGGATTCCGTGTAAGTAACGAGATCTCGGCACTTCTCAAGCGTCACAGCTGTCAGTAGGAGAAATCAAACTTTAAACGCCCTTATCTCTTAAACCATAGTGGTTTAAGAGATACGTTTTTTTTGCATTTAGATCAGCTTTTTAAGCTCTTCTAAATGCAAAAAAGTTTTTTTTAGACATTACTAACACTTTAAGTGAAAGCATCTTTAGTTCCTGAAAGTTCACACTAGCAGCCTGTTTACATCAAATTCTGTGGAGAGCTGTTTGTCATTGACTCACATCTCCCACAGAATCCAACAGAATATCCAACTGGAATCTGACCACTAGTGGGCCCTGTTTATGTACACAATCAAGAGTTTAACCTGTTATGTATCTCTTAGCAATGGGAGTACTCTTGTTTTACTCAGCAGGAAAAGGCCAACAATATATGTATTTTTCATTGCTTTAGTTCTTATCTCTCATTACAAACAGCAAGAATATTAATCAGATGGCATCTACCATAAAATAACACATTTCTACAAATGCTATCTGGAAACGTATGACATTTAAAATTATGTAACACATTTTCATTTTTAGACGTTAGTGTTCCTTTAACACCTTGCACACCCCTCTGGTCCTTAGTGACACATGACGTGCCAGGGCCATCACTCTGGTCCAGGATGTTAAGGAGTGGTGGAGATCCTGACACGTCATGGAATTCTGTGGTGGCAGCGAGGCTGCACCATGTTCTGCGATCCGCGGCCTTAATGGACATCCACATGCTGGATCGGGGTGTCCCTAAAGGGTTAATTACGTGATACTAACTTGCTAAGTAAGATAAGAATCAAGGAACTTTACCGATGGGAATCACCCCCTGCCTTTTGACCTTCCTGTTAATCCAATAATGACAGATGACATGCCAGGACGGTCACAGGAATCTGTCCTTTAAAGAGGACCTTTCACCCCCAAGTCACTGTATCTTATATGATTAATCTATTAAATGGTTAAGCAGATTGGCATTTTTAAGTACATATTTCATTAGATATTCGCTATAAAATTTAGACGTGCCTACTTCCACATTCTGCGGCACAGGATGATGTTGGCACAGCTCTGCCGGACTTTCCAGTCCTCAAATTCTCCTCCCACGTCCGTCCCAGCTCTCCCTGGGAGCGTATTTACGCTTCCCTTCATTGTGATGTGCAGCACATATATTGGAACAGCAAGCTCCATATGTCATCTGATAGAGGTGGTAGGGAGATGGGAGGAGAGTTTGAGGACTGGGAAGTCCAGCAGAACTGCCCCGACCTGCATTCTGCAGGACAGAATCACAAGTGCCTACATCATGTCTAAACTTTATAGTGAATATCTGAGGAAGTATATAAGATGCAGTCTTGGGGGTGGAAGTTCCCCTTTAAAGACAGATTACAATCCTGGCACATCAAGTCTTCATTCAGGGTGCAATTTTACCATGCCGGGGAGACTGCAACTTAATGCTCCAGGACTGGTAGCTATGCACATGTGATTGCTGCTACAGCAGTCATGTGCCAGGGGAGCCACATGACAAGCAATGTAAATATATATTGTCTTTGTCAGTGTCCTCTGCCTCTTCCTTCCTCACTGTGATCCTGAGGAAGAAAGGATCAGAGGCCCCCCCCCCAACACAGCCAAATGGCCAAAAAGAGGGGCACTTTTAATTTAAGTGTAGGTGCTGTGGGCAGAACTAGGGTGAACAGGTTTGGTCACTTGATGACCTACTGCCACCTCACTGTGTTACTGAATAAATCATTTTATTATTATCAAATGAAATTGTGGGTTATCCATATAAATGTGGTATGAAAAGAAAGCCCAAGTAATGCTTAAAAATGGTATGTAATTTGTGTGGGCTAACTAAATGAATTAGAGAAAACATATGGTTGAAGAATGTTAAGAAGGACAACATTGCTCTTGTCCTCTAGTATCCAAAAGCCTTCTTCACTTAAGTGTTAAGAACCAGAGTCTAGCATCTTAGTGACACTAAAGGCTGTACGTTCAAAAGACGACTGGAGGGGTCCTGGGGCAAAGCATTTGCACTGTAGGGGAAAATAAAGAATTCCCATTCATGTAAATGGGGATTTTAAAGGAGCAGTAAACTTTTTTTATGAAAACATTTATGTTATAGAGCTTCTGCTGAGTAAAACAAGGGCACTCTAACTGCTGTCAGTTGTTTTATTCAACATTTATAACGGTTCAAATAATTAGAAATTGGATTTACTGTATGTTTACTTCCTGGAAGTTCTAACTGACAGCATGACTCCGTAGTTTCTATCACATTCTATGGAGAGATAAAGGGGGGTACTTCAGCGCACTATTATCATTACACAAATGTCACGGTGTATGGTAAAGTAAAACAATATTTTATTAGAAAAATCACAGTAATGCAGGAAAACAGATCAAAGAGGCAAGCACTGTATCAGAAATAGCAGTCCACCAATCGATCCACCACACAGTCCGAGACTAGGCCTCAGCCCACAGAAGCCTCGAGTGAATTCGTAATGCCCAAAAGACTAGCCCTGACTCAACCTTTAGTCAGTAAGCTAGGAGTCCCTGGTCCGTAATAGGATGGGTGTCTGTGGAGCGGGGACCAACAACACGGAGGAAACAGACACAGTCCCCTAGTCAGCACCAGAAAGGATAGTCAGACAAGCCGGGTCATACACAGAGCGGGTAGTCAGCCAGAGCCACAGGTTTGCACCAGATAGGATATCCACTGAAGCTTTGGTATGCTGGATGTGCAGTGGACAGAGCCCCAGGTCAACACCAGAGTGGAGAGTCAGACAAGCCAGGTCATACACGGAGCAGGTAGTCAGTCAGAGCCACAGGTTTGCACCAGAAAGGATGTCTAAGCCAAATCAGAACGCACAAGGAGAATGGTCAGACAGAGCCAAGGGTCAACACCAGAATGGATGGACAGACAGGCTGGGTCATACACAGTTCAGGTAGTCAGCCAGAGCCAAAGGTCCGCGCCAGATTGGGTGTCCACTACACAATGGGAGCAAGCAAAAAAGAGTAGTCAGACAGAGCCACAGGTCAGCACCAGAATGGATGGTCAAACTAGCCAGGTCATACACAGAGCCCAAGGGAAACAGAACTGTATTGTACAACGCAAGGGCAACTGAGTCAGGACTCAGTCTGCCCTTTAAACCCCACCTTAGGAACTATGTAGGAGGAGCAGCTCAGAAGGAGGAAGTAGGTTGGAGGAGAGTACAGGAAGCAAACACATAAAACAGAGGCCTGCTGCATATTGAGTGTCTGTACATTTTATTTATTTTGTTTTGAAATAAATTATTTTATTACGACCTAAACAACCCTATTATTTGACCAATAAGAAAGATATGTTTATGTTGAGCTGCAAAGGATAACAAGCATGTGACCCCTGCCAGAATTTGCTGAAGAGGACCCAGACGAAGGAACGGGTTAATCCCGTTAAGACAGGACAAACTGGAGGATATCCATCAGATACACATTGAAGGAATAAACTGCGGATCGGGACGTGACTACATGACCTACAGGTCCACCCAAGGAGTCCCCATTAAGGAACGGAACGGCTCATCTCTAACTTAGATGCAAGTTTATATTTTTCTATACTTTGGTGTTACACGCTACTCTCTGAGAGTCTGTTATTTCCTTGTATTGCATGACCCGCTGAAGAAAAGGATATCAGACAGTGACCAAAACAGACAAATATCAGAAGGAAAGAAACCTAAGAGACCTCTGATACCCTGTAACTAGGACTATATCATTCTATTGTGCAACTTTGAGGTTTGGGCTACTGGACATATATACAGGACTCATTGTATCCCTATGTATATATTGTATGACTCTGTATGTTCCCAAACTCATATACATAAGTAGAAATTGTATATAGGTAACCCTGAGCGCTACTGGCACCCCACTCTTTCTACATTCTATGGAGAACTGTATGTCACTGACTTTCCTCTCCATTAGAATCTAACAGAATAACTAACTGGAATTTGACCAGTAGAGGGCATTGCTAATGTAAAATAAACACAGGTTTAAACTGTAATAGTGCTGGAAATATGCATCTTTCAGCAGTGGGAATACCCTTATTTTACTCAACAGCAAAGACGTACAATATGTTTCTTTTCATAACAAAGTATACTACTCCTTCAAAACCAAGAATGCTAGAAATGTCTCTAACTCATTGTTTCACAATGCATCGGAGACCTCTCTAGCATTCAAGGGGTTAAAGTCTCAATTTAAATCAATGGGAGTTTTTGGAATTTTTTTTTATAGTTCTCCCCACCCCCTTAGAGCAAATGGTTTGTGCCAGAACTTCTCCACTTATTTCTTTGAACATATGGTCCTCAAACCTTTGAGTGCCTTGGGGGGGGGGGGGTAAGTAATGTGGCACTCAAAGAGTTAAGAAAGCAGCCCCCTATTGTTTACGAGCAGGACCTTGCATGGCACACACTGACAGGTAACTACATGTTTATCACTGGCACTTGGCAGGAGTCCAAATATAAAGGAAAATTTGTTCCAATAGGCTGTTATAGGATTTTTTTTTCCATTAAATTCTGATCTACAAGTAATAATCATGTCAAAGAACAAGGATTATCCGGCATTTTCTAACCAAGCAAGGGATGCTTTGGCCTTGGGCTTTGCTGACAGCAGCAACAATATCAAGGGGGCTTTTAGAATTTGCAGGTGCCAGTTATTTATATGCCGATTACAAGTTATTCTCCATAATTGAGGCCAGGACTAGGGTACAATTATATATTTATGTTTTAAACAAATTCATTTTATAACAAACCTTTACAACAACCCATGAAATGGTAATAAAAATTGAAATAGCTGCATTGAACGTTCCATGTTTCTGCACTTTGTTGGGCCTCGCAGGAGCTGTTTGTCAAACTGCGAGCATCCATAATCTGTGATTTCATTTTATGACTTTTGAAATCGATGAACTTGCTTAGAACCAATCACAGAGTTTATTTTTCCTCCTTGAGACGATGTTTAGGACCTTACATGGAAAGTAAAAGCGGAGCAACAAAGGAAAATACCAGCTACCCCAAAGGGTAGTCCCAAAATATTAACTGATTTAACCCTTTGGGTACCAGAGGGGTACGCAATGCATTGCTCTGCAATGCATTGCATCCCTCTGGCACTCAAAGGAATAAAAGTGTTTTTTTAACTCCTGGGGGGAGATTCACTAAGGCAAGATAAAAAGATGATAAAGTGGAGATGACTTCTCCAGTGATATCACTTCTCCAGTTCCTATGTTATCCTATAGAGCCTATGCACTAAGATTTGCTCAACCTGGAGATCTTAGTGCATAGGCTCCATAGACTAATATAGAAACTGGAAAAGTGATATCACTGGAGAAGTCATCTCCACTATATCACCTCTTAGTGAATCTCCCCCACTGAATGCTAGAAAGGTATAAAGCGCATTGCAAAGCAATGCATTAGAGACAGCTTTAACATGCAAAGGGTTAAAATCCCTATTAAAATGGGTTAGAATATTTATTTAGTCTCTATGATGGAATCAGGGGAATTTGTACTTGTTTTTATGATGCAGTTGGTTTGCCCCAGAATTGCTCATACTTTACTTTCTGTTTAAGGCATTTAAAGACCTGAAGTGGCTGGATCTGCCCCAGCGACGCTGGTTTTTAGAGTTAATTACAAGGTTTCCTGGGACATTGGTGGATTGTCCGGCTTTAGTGAGTTTCCTGGGTAACTGCCCACTTCTCATTCTCACCCTGTTCTTTCCACTTCCCGCCCACGTCTCCTCTTTCCCACCCTGTTCTGACCACCACTTCCTGCCCACTTTTCCTCCTACTCACCCTGTTCTATCCACTTCCTGCCCACTTATCCTCCTTCCCACCCTGTTCTATCCACTTCCTGCCCACTTCTCCTCCTTCCCACCCTGTTCCTTCCACTTACCACCCACTTCTCCTCCTTCCCACCCTGTTCTGCCCACCACTTCCTGCCAACTTCTCCTCCTTCTCACCCTGTGCTGCCCACCACTTCCTGCCAACTTCTCCTCCTTCCCACCCTGATCTGCCCGCTTCTCCTCCTTCCCACCCTGATCTGCCCGCTTCTCCCCCTTCCCACCCTGATCTGCCCGCTTCTCCCCCTTCCCAACCTGTTCTGCTGACTTCCCACCCACTTTGACACAATGTTGATAAGCCCCACCCCTTTATGATGCAAATCACATCATTCACATACCCCTGGTCACAGCACTTGAGCCCTCTTTGGCATTTCATGAGGATGAAGTTCCCAGGTATGGGCATTTAGAACTGTATTCATCAGGTTAATGAGGTGCAATTCTGGAGCAAACGAGATGCACCATAGGGGAAGAAAGGAAATTTTCATCAAATTAAACAGGATTCTTAACCCCTTGAATGCTAGAGATCTCCAACTTATTGCTTCACACTCCGTAACATTTGTTCTATTAACCTTTTGAGTCCCGGGGGAGCAATGCATTGCTTTGCAATGTGTAGCTCCCCTCCTCTGGCAATCATATGGTTAAAATTCCTTTGCAAAATCAAAGATAAATTGACAGAATTTTCATTCCCCATCATGGTGCAGTTGATTTGCTCCCCACAATTCCCCTTCCTGAGTGTGGCCTTTAGTTCCCCTGTAAGAGTTTATTAGATATTAATTACTATTAATTCTAAGAATTAGGAGGCAAATAGAGTCCATTTTTTCTAAATGAAGTGCCATTCAACGTCTGGTTAGTGCTATTTAAATTCTGCAGCTATTCTTGCTTGACAAGATACTGCACTGCTGCAGGCTACAGTTATCACATAATGCCGGAGGGGTTATTACAGTGGAGATTCTCTAGAAAGGACAAGAAAGCAGTCTTACCCCTTCCCGAAGGCACCTCATTAGCACAGTGTAAGCAGCCAAGGGAACCGTCCAGCTCTCTCCCAAGTGTTCTTTTCTTTCCTCCTATAATGAAGAGCAAGAAGCAGCAATGATTTCTATACCATGCAAAGCACTGAGACCTGTCCTGCCAGGAAGTGGATCTATTAAATATTATATCAAAAATCATATACAGGGTTTTAACCCCTTGGATGCTAGAAAGTTTTCCAAAACATTGCTTTGCAATGTGCTGGGGACCTGTCCAGCATCCAATGAGTTCATGTAAATAGAGTTGTAAATTGTAAGTAAACGATAAAAAAGATATGTTTTCATTAAAGTTGAACCAATACCTCCTAATAATAATCTTACATAACTATCACCAGTATATTATAATGGCCCCAACAAATGCTGCCATTGTGCTATTGTTCAACAGACAACAGTCCTGGATATCATATGTCCACTACACGGCATGAGCCTACATTCCCCTTGATGTACCGGTATCCTTTTAAAAGGTTGCTCGCAAAAGAGCGTGCAACCGTATGAAAGTTACCATGTCGCCATACTAAAAATGCCAACATGAGAATCTCGCACTGCATGACAGCGTGAGATTCTCATGTCAAACAGTAACCGGTTGCATGATGCCCTGGCTGTATCACAGCATGCTGCCCCGGAGCTGTAATAATGTTACATCATGCTCTGTGCTGCTCCAGAGCTATAATAATGTCACAAGGTCATTTTCTTGTGCTCCTTGCTGCCCCGGAGCTGTAATAATGTTACGTCATTCTCCGTGATGCTCCGGAGCTGTAATAATGTCACAATGTCATTTTCTTGTGCTCAGTGCTGCACCGGAGCTGTAATAATGTTACGTCATGCTCTGTGCTGCTCCGGAGCTGTAATAATGTCACAATGTCATTTTCTTGTGCTCCGTGCTGCACCGGAGCTGTATTAATGTTACGTCATGCCCCATGCTGCTACGGAGCTGTAATGTCACAATGTCATTTTCTTGTGCTCCGTGCTGCACCGGAGCAGTAATAATGTTACATCATGTTTTGTGCTGCTACAGAGCTGTAATAATGTCACATTGACATTTTCTTGTGCTCCGTGTTGCACCGGAGCTGTAATAATGTTACGTCATGCTCCGGAGCTGTAATAATGTTACAGTGTCATTTTCTTGTGCTCAGTGCTGCCCCGGAGCTGTAATAATGTTACGTCATGCTCAGTGCTGCCCCGGAGCTGTAATAATGTCACAATGTCATTTTCTTGTGCTCCGTGCTGCCCTGGTGCTGTAATAATGTTACGTCATGCTCCGTGCTGCCGCGGAGCTGTAATAATGTTACAATGTAATTTTCTTGTGCTCCGTGCTGCCCCGGAGCTTTAATGGAACCGTATTAATACAGCTCCGGAGCAGCACGAACTGTAAGAAAATTACATTGTAACATTATTACAGCTCCGGGGGAGCACGGAGCACAAGAAAATGACATTGTAACATTATTACAGCTCTGGGGCAGCATGATGTGATACAGCCGGGGCAGCATGCGACCTTTTACTATTCGGCATGAGAATCTCGCGCTGTCATGCAGTGCGAGATTCTCATGTCAACATTTTTAGTATGGCGACATGGTAACTGTTTGCGTGCGACCATTTAAAAGTAAACAGATGTACCAGACTGGTTTTTGAGGTGTTGTGGTCCTGCTAGCAACTGTCATGTCTGCCTACATGGATATTGCAACCAAGACTGATTGAATATGTGGGTGGAAATGCACTAAGGCGTGATAAAACAGAGATGACTTCTCTAGTGATGTCACTTCTCCAAGTCCTGTGTTATTCTACAGAGCCAATGCACTAAGATTTCTCCAACTCTGGACATCTTAGTGCATACTCTCTATAGAATAACATAGGAACTGGAGAAGTGATATCACTGGAGAAGTCATCTCCACTTTTCACCTCTTTACCACTCTTTAGTGTATAACCACTGTTATCTTTCGAACACAGGCACAAAGGCAAAATCCGTCAGGTGGTCAGGGTGTGTGTGTGTGTGTGGGGGGGGGGTTTATATTATTAGGATGTTTTAGTTCTCCTTTATACTAGATTTTTTTGACAATATGCCATAATTCATATTCATAGATGTTCATAAGCATAAATAATAATTTAAAAACACAGCTAATCAATTGTTTACTGCAAAATATGTGCAAGATTGTAATCAAAGTGTTAAACTTTATTAATTTTACAGGCTTTTTTAGAGACAATACCTCTTCATAATTTTAGATAGGAGTTAAAAAGTTTTTTTGTTTTTTTTTTATAGGGGCAGTAACAAGATGCCACAAATTTGTAGTCAAAACAACAACAAAAGAACATTTAACCTCTGTTTAACCTTTTGAGTGCCAGAGAAGTAAGCAACGCTCTGACACTCAAAGGGTGAAAGTGGATCTGTCACATTAATATATTTTGTACTAGATATTTTTTCCGACAAAAACAAAATTGTGTTTGTTACCATAAAATTATGCTAATTCCCTACATAGAACCATTGGAAATTACTGCATTGTGTGCGCTATGCCTAGATTCATTCCTAGCATGATGTGTGCTAATATGCCAGAACAGAAACCAATTAGCATTAAGTGTTAAATTGTACCACCAAGAAATAAAGGTTAATATCGCAAAAATTATTTACATTACAGACAAATGACTAGCATGACATTGAGGCAGTTTTTGATTGGCTTTCAAATTAACTGTTGCATAAAACAAAGAATCCTAATACTGGGAGATGAGTCCTTCAAAAGTTATTAATGAGCTATGACTGATTGCTTGAGTTCACGATCTGTGCTATTGCTACTGACACCTAAAAGCTTGAGTCTGGAAGGTTTTAGAAGAAATAGCAACAGCGCCATCTGGCTGCAAAAAATATTGAACTCAAACAAAATTCAAGTTTGCTGTGTATTAACATTTGACTGAAAATTCACAGAGCATTGAATGAAGCCATGCTTTCCACAGTAGAAAATGCCCTGTTAATATTTTCATAATTAGGGTTTTTACCGTTCTTTTAATCTGTACTTAAAATAATGATACTGATTGAATACAATTCCTTTATTAGGATATTAAATAACTACAAGAAAACTAGATATATTACATTGTTTATCCAAGTATGACATTTGAGTGCCGGTGAGGTGTCCAACACCTGGCATGCAAAGGGTTAAAAAAAGCTCTCTCTTTAATATTCTATTTTTTATTTTTGAAATAAATCATTTTTTCTTCCCATATCAATATATGATCAAGATGTGCCTTCTGTCATGTAAATAAAGTCTGAGATGTTTATAAGACTGGACTATATTATCCTGACAGCTGCTCCTTTGGACAAGCAGCAGCGAATAACCTATTATTTCTCAAAGGAGAGTGGAAATATCACATTCTGCATAGAAAAAAAAGCAGGTTGTAGGATGTAATGCTGTCGCTTATTCTGATTCACGATGGAATAAAGAATAGGAGTTCAATTATAATAATGTACATCAATTAAATTACTTTTATTTGAAAAAGTGGCAACATATTGAACAACATTATGTCTAGGGACTGAATAAAGTGAATGACATGAATTTTCTGAAGTGATTATCAGTTTACTAGGCTAACTGCTCAAAAACTTGTATGCTAGATGTTAACCCTTTGATTGCCATTGGGAAGCTATGCCTTCAGAGGGCTAACACAATGTGCTGCACACCCGTCTGATCCTTAAACATCAAACTGCTAAGCAACAAGCTGGGCTTGGTGGAGAGTAGTACTCTCTTTTATACTGCCCTCTGTTACTTAAGGCCATATGCACAAATTAGAATAGAGGAGTCATTCTGAGGCAAACCAAAGGCAGTTTCTCCTTTCTGCCACCCACTTCCTCCCTTCAGTCTCTCTCTTCTATCCCCCAAGTATCACTATTTTCCCATGTATATCTCATTTTTCCTTTCTATCATCAATTCTTCTTTCCCATTGTCTCATTCTCTCTTAGTTTCATTCTTTCTTCACACAGTCTCATTCACTCTCCTTCCTTTTACCAGTCTTTCTTCCCTTATTCTCTCTCTCATTCTCTCTCACAGTGTCTCTGTCTTTCTCCTTGTTTCATAGTGTATATTTCCCTTCCAATTCCAATTCACATTTTTATAGAAAAAAGGTTCACCTTAAAGGGATAGTAATGTTTCACAAAAACACCCACTCTGACACTCAAAGGGTTAAAAAAGGAGTCATTCTGAAGCAAACCATCTGCACCATACAGGAGAAAATTCTCATTAATGTAAAGCCCGATTTAAAGTAATAGTAATGTTTCACAAAAAATGCAGCTCCAATTAATCTTCATAGTATTTGGGCAATAGAGAGTGTTATTTCAATACTGTCAGAGTTGTAGTTCAAGAGTAATTGAATGATAACATTTCCCCCTCTTGCCCCTTTTACCTAGTATAAGTCACCTCCCCTCAGATGTGGAATCTGGTCCACAGACCAAACAGCTCACAGCAAGGGACAATCTTCTTACTGTGATAACAATGAAAACCCTGCCCCCATTGACAGGTTTTTCAGGTATTGTCCTTATGTTAATTGAAGATTGTCCCTCTCTGCAATCTACTTGGACACCACCCTGCTGCTCTGAGCAGTGTTACATCAGTAAAAGGGGTGGGAGGGGGATACGTTATCATTCAATTACTCTTGAACGACAACTCTGACAGTACTGAAATAACACTCTCCATGGCCCAACTACTACAAAGATTAATTGGAGCTACTTTTATTATGAAACATTACTATCCCTTTAACTGGTTGTTCACAGCACACCAAAGTGCCATGGCACACTGCTTGAGAACCATACTCCTAGACTCCCAATCCTATTTACCATGGTTCACAATGTGTTGGAGACCCCTTTAGCATTCAATGGGTTAAAATCTCCAGTTAAACTGGAACTTTCAGCTAAATTCAAGTTTGCATATTTGAAATCAGCATTAAAATCTGCCTATGTGTCATGTTAATCTAAAGAAAAGTAAATATAGAGTTAAGGAAATATTCATACTTGTTACCATATGCTAATGTATGCTAATAGTAGTACCAATGTGGTAGTGATGTTTCAAATGCTAATCAAACATTTTCAGTGAGGTCATATGTTAATGGAGGGTTCATTGGCATTTAATATGCAAATGAAGCTATGTGCAGTACCAGGACATTTTCACTTTCACTTTTCTCAGATTCAGATTTAAAATATGCAAACTTGAATTACGGGGAAAGTTCCACTTTACCCCTCTTAGTGCCATTGCATTGCATACCCTCTCTGGCACTCATAGGGTTAAACAATGGGAATATTAAGAATTTTTATTTTTCCCTATGGTGCAGATTATTTACCCCATAATCCTCCCACTTTTCTTTGAACATACTAAATAAAGTTATAGTAATAAATGTTCAAATCCGTTCACATAAATTAAGTGCATATGTTGCATGGCAAGAGATTTTTGTTTTACAAGCAGCGATATTGACCTGTATAGAAAAAAGGGTATATTTTTAAATTGTATACCACACTTAATGTAATATGTAGTGTTTTAACACTTGAACTCATGATAATGGTTTGTCATTTTCTAACAGCCTTCTTGCAGTAATATAAATAATCTGTTTTGCACAAAAGAAACTGAGAAGTTGAACAAAACTGAGGTGAGATTTTCTGGATATAAATATCCAGCTCATGCCATGTTCTTAAAGGGATAGTAATACTTCGTTTTAACTTCATGTTTTTTTTAATGCCTACAAAATAAAATAAAGAACGATATGTCTTATCTCTCAAACCTTTATGGTTTATGAGATATTCACGAGCAAAAGTTTCCCCTCCCGCCCCTTTTACCTATGGTAAGCCATCTCTTCTCAGATGTGGAATCTGGTTGTAAGACCAGACAGATAACAGCAAGGAACAATCTTCTTTCTATGAGAACAATGAAAGCCCTGCCCCCCTTGACAAGTTTTTCAGGTTTTTCCCTTATCTTAATTGAAGATTGTCCCTCTCTGCAGTCTACCTGGGCACCTCCGTTCTGCTCTGGATGAGCAGTGTTACATCAGTAAAAGGGGTGGGAAGGGGATACTTTGTCATTGAATTACTCCTGAACTACAACTCTGACAGAATTGAAATAACACTCTCCAAAGTCCAAATACTATGATGATTAATTAGAGCTGCTTTTATTATGAAACATTACTATCCCTTTAAGAAGAGGTGGTGATAGCACATCACAGACCACGATTTAAAGCAGGCCTATCAGTTTAAAAGACATTCTGCTTATTGTTTAAAAATAAAAAGTTTAATTTACGGGTTTTGTTCTAAAATGCACTGATGTGATGTGCCAGGACCATCACAACTGTTTGAAACTTAAGGACCGGTGATGGTCCCGGCATGTCATGGAATTCTGGGATCGCAGCTCGGTTGCACTCCAATCCCAGATTGCATCTGTTTAAAAAAGTGCTGTTGTTCTCTACAGCCACCCACCCCCAGACTGCATGATCCTTAAGGGGTTAAAGAAGACTTATCACTTATCCATTTTGAATCGATTGTTATATCATTCCTCCTTATCAATTTACTTCACCCCTTTGGTAACAACCAATAGGCATTAGCAGTCTAAGAAGACGGATAGGGGAGATTTCCTTGACATGTGAGTAATTGATTATGCAGCTTTATCTGACCAAGTTAGACAACAAAGCTCTGCTGACATTAGATTCCCCAACTACTAAATCAAAAATCTCTAAAACCACTAACCTGTTTGGAAAACAAAACAAACAAGTTCTAAACAGTTTAAATAGACACATTTATGAGATTAAAATCTGTTTAGATAACAAGTCCATTTTAAGGATTTCTCTAGCATGGGTCAATCTAAATCCCAGTGATTAATTCACATATAATGAAAACAGGGATTACCCTAAACCCTTTGAGTGTCAGAGAGTTATCCAATGCATTGCAACACATTGCATTACACACTCTCTAGAACTCAAAGGGTTGAAGTAGTGATTTTAAAAGAAGGGGGGGCTGCTGTTTCCAACAGCTGGAGAGCCAAATGTTGCCTATCCCTACTTTATATGGTCTGTAGTGCATTACTTTGATATGCATTGGAGAGCTTTGTAGCATCCAAAGGTTTAAAAGCAGGCTTATTGGGTGATCTTGAAGACAGAAGTTGAACATCACTTCACTCACATTTACGTTCTACAATAGATATATGCATATGAACAGGACTGGATTAATACTTCACACCCACTATTTCTACCAAATCGTATCTCAAGTCAACTCCTCCCAGGAAAAATGTGACCATATTGCCATTTGATGTGGGATGCTTAGACAAAACACTCACCACAGGTTTACAATCAACTGAAGCATTTTTGGGGCAAACCAAAATGAACTATATGGGACAAATGAAAATGTCCCTAATTCTTTTTTAATTAAATGGGTAATTTAAAGGGATAGTAATTGCAGCTCCGATTCGTCTTCATATTATTTGTCCCATGTAGCTCTGTATTTCAATACTATCAGTCTTGTAATTCAGCAGCAAGGAATCAGAAAGTATCCCTCTCCCGCCCCTTTTAGCCACCTCCTGTCAGATGTGGAATCTGGTCGCTCGAAGCAAGGGACAGTCTCCTTGCTGAAAGCACTAGGAAAACCCTGTAACCCCTCCCTTGACGATGGAGGGCAGGTTTTCCTTATGCTCACAGTAGACTGACCCTTGCTGCGCTCCATCCAGACCAGCTTGTAGAGCAGTGTGAAGGAAGGTGGAGACTTTCTCAATCAACTGCTGCTGAACTACAAGACTGATAGTACTGAAATGCAGCACTACATGGGACAAATAGTATAGTATAGTAAGAAAATATGGAGCTACATTTTGTTTGAAGCATTACTATCCCATTAACATAATGAATGCTAGAGAGGTCACTCAGTGCATTGTGAAGAAACATGCTAGAGACATCCGCAGCATTCAAGGGGTTGCAATCAACATTTAAATCAATGAGAATTTTTATACGTCCCCTATGGTGCATGTGGTTTGCCCCAGAATAGCTCTAATTTGTCTTAGTACATTAGCTTTTAATCTGTTTGATTCCTGTTCTCTATGTAGAACGCCTGGCTTCAGCAGTCAGTTTGACATGATTAATAGCTAATAATTCAAAACTGAAAAAATGTGTCTCATATGGAGTCATTTTTGGTCCAACAATACAATTTTTATACTACAGAATCAATATATAAATGTATATCATACCAAAATAAAAGCAGTCAAAAATGATAAAACAAACATATATATAATTGTATAATATATAGTTACTAAGGTCAGTAAAGATTAATGGAAAAGTAACACAATAATGGGGGCCTGGATCCATTAACTAGGTCTGAACACTAAAAATAAGGGTGTACAGCTCATTGCTTTGCAAATCACTGGACACTTATCTGGTGCACATACGCACAGTGTATGCTTCCCTGGTCTTGTTCCATTGCTCATTGGTAATCACAGGACCACACATACACTGTCTGACACCTCTTATTACCCTGGATCCATTGCTCACTGGTAAGTCACAAGACCCCACATGCACTTTCTAGCTCCCAGGCCTTGTTCTACTGCCTACTGTTAGACGCAGAACCACAGAAGACTGCTCTATTTTTGGTCTTGTTCAAAATCAGGCTCAAACCAATTCATGGTCCATCCAACTAACTGTAGACACTTTGCCCAAATATCAAAACCTTTTATTACTATGTTCTCTTATGTACCCTTTTGATGCACTTTCTGAATTCAAGATAACAATTGAATTGCCACTGTGTAGACTATACACTAATTTACATTAGTGCAAGACCACCCATAAATGCTCATTGGTTCATCTGAGCATAAATTAGGGAAAGCAGGAGATGGTCGCCTGATTCGATCTTCAGATGAAGGCGCCAGTTTGAGTACCAAAACACATCAAACAGACCAAGAGTTCTACATGTAGAAAGGTTCGGAGCTCAGCTGGAAACATGTCTGCAGTAGAGATCGGTTTACCAGCTACTCAGCAGAACAACCGGAACTGGAAGACGTTAGTTTGTAAGCATTTAGACTCACTCCCATTTGACTTACTTTGTTTCTACTTTCACCACCCCTGTATATTACTATAAATGGCTGATCGCCCACCTACTTGATCCACTCATAGCCGGATTCCTAACATTGGATATTTTAGTGCATTTCACTGCACAACAGTGATTTTCTCTATATAATATTAGTGATTGTATTCTGTACTTTTTCATTGCATATGTAGTGTGAGAACACACTTGTACTAGTGCATAGCATTCCTTCTTTTACTTTATTTAATCAGGTTTAATTTCTCCAAGCCCGACTGATATATGTATCACCTTTTTTGTTCTATGTGCCCTGTAATAAAATGTTAATACTGCACTTAGAGGCATTTTTTGCTCTATTTTACATGTATGGTACCACACATTGGTGGAGCATTACGTGAAGTTTGAAGGACTAGCAGCCGTCAATAAGACTCCACAGACATTTTATAGGGACAGTTGTATGATCGCACTTTTGGTTGTTTTTTGTATACAGACACTTTGATTTCTGTATCATAAAGATTTCCCAGCCCCTCTCCATTCCACCTACAGAACATAGAGTGTATGTGAATGCTGAGTCTGACCACTATTGCTTTCTGTTCCGCTTATATATCTGATCCTGAAGAGCTGCATTGTCCTTCAGTGGAAAAGCTGTGTTCTTAGAAAGTTGTGAAATTCGGGCTCTACCACAGAGGGGAAGGGTAGCCCAATGGGGGCTAAATCCTCAGCTGTAAAAGGGCACAGGACAGAGACACACCATAAAAAGGAATAATCTCCTCCATTCCGCCAGGAGCAACCTCCTTGTGTCTCCTGAAAATATCAGGGGTAGAGGAACTAGAGTCTGACGCCTCAGACCGTAAGCATGTCCAGGACAGACCAGATAAGATCCTTAGTGGAACCATGGTCTTCCTCAAACGAGTCTCTAACAGAGAAGGATGAATCCAGGTCTCTAGCATTCATCTCCCCCTCCTTGGAGGAGGAACACCGAACAATGGGGGCATTAACCTCTGTAAAATGGCTAAAGCTCCTTTTGCGGGGAGCAGGGTGGTCTAGGGACCAAGAGTCTAAGAGCCTTTGAATAGATGAAGGGATAGAACTGAGGAAATTAAGGCCTTAACTCATGCAGGCTCCTGTTCAACAGATGAGGGTCCCAGAGGTTGTGTGGTGACACAGAACAAGAGGGACATATAGAAACAGATTTCTTTAGGAAGATCAAACTGGAATGAGGAGCAATGGGTTATAGGGACACCGAAACCTTAATAGTATTGGTCTTGCCCATGTCTTTCTTAGCCTCTGAAATAGCCAAATAAATAATGTAAATATGAAGTAAAATGGTAAAAGCAGAATAAAAGCACTTGCATATCTTTAAAAGTACTTATCTGACTGATTAATGTGGCAAGCAAGGAGGGACAGACCAGTCTCTGCATAGCAAGATGAACCATAAAGGAAGAGGGTCAGTCTTGGACAACCTCTACCTTTGCCAAAAAGAACAAGCTTCTGGGAATGGTGCAGTGGCTCTCCAATCACCTCTAAAACATGCCCCTCCGGTTGATAGTGTGTAATGTTAGAAGCACTAAGAGCCCCCTTACAGCCACAAAAATACAAACAAACAGACGCAAGAGAAGTCCCTATGTTCCATCCAATATTGCCACCATAAGTGCCCGTTCTTAAAGGCACAGCAACACAAAAAAGTAAAACACAGAGATGAAGAAAAAGCCACTGCCATAATAGGACTGTGCTCAAATGAAAGAAAGAGTCCCAGTAACACAAGTTACAGAGGCCTGTGAATGCCTTACAAGAAAGGCAGTGCAATTATAAAGCAACTATAAAGCAGTAGAATGAGGATAGGAACATTGGAACATATCTTTTCAAGTAAATGTTTGTGCTGCCAGAGCAGGACCACAGTAGGGAGTGCTAATCAGGTTCCAACACCACAGAAACAGAGAGAAATGTGGCTGCCAGACAAGTAAACATACTAACAGGACCTGTGCACTCTCTTCAGTATTCAGGCTCCTATATAGAAAGCAAGCAAGCTGCTCAGAGAAAGATATGATGAAACGGCTGATAATGCAAGCCATCCAGGTCCCTCATATCTGTGCTCTGGATCAATACAGCAGAGGAGGCCAGAGATAGGAGCCTGCCAATGGGGGATGACACAAGCTTTGCCCTGTTTCCATCATGTGGAAGGTCATTTTAGAATTGAGCATATTCAGGTGGGAGCAAAGTGCGAGTCACCACCTTTCTAGTAAGTGCTATGCCCTCTTGGAAACGGAGACTTTACCCCATGGCTCATGTGTTCCACACAGGGCATAAAAGAACAAAATAATATACAAATAGGTATACAGTGCTGCTGTACAAAAGAAATTACAATTACAGTTGTAGTTCACAAGCAATTGCATGATAAAGTATCCCCCTCCCGTCCCTTTTACTGATGTAACGCTGCTCACGTCAGAGATGTTCCCAGTGAGGCACAATCTTCAGTGAGCATAAGGAAAAATATAAAAAACCTTCAAGGGGGCAGGGTTTGTCTTATGCTCACAGTAAGAAGATTGTTCCTTGCTGTGACCTGTCTGCTCAAGAGACCAGATTCCACCTCTGAGGTGAGGCGGCTTGCACTAGGTAAAATAGGAGGGAGGAGGATATTTTATTATTCAATTACTCTTGAACTACAACTCTGACAGTATTGAAATAACACTCTCCATGGCCCAAATACTATGAAGATTAATCGGAGCTGCATTTTTTGTGAAACATTACTATTACTTTAAATAGGACTTAACATTAATGAGAATTTTTCTCCTGTATGGTGCAGATGGTTTGCTTCAGAATGACTCCTTTTTTTTAACCCTTTGAGTGTCAGAGGGGGTACACAACGCATTGCTTTGCAATGTGTTGCTTACCCCTCTGGCACTCAAAGTGTTAACTTCCTAAATATGGCCCATAGTGTCTATTAACTGCTCCTTATACCCAAGCATTCCCCAGCCACTTCCATCTCACTATCCAGTGAAAAGCTATCCACTCCCTGGAGATGATGTGTAGGCCCATAGTCTCTGATCCATTTTCATGGACTACTTAGTTTGACTGTGCATGATACTTGAGGCTGTTTTGGGGATTAAACAAGCCTACCGTGGTTGGAAGATCCCCTGGGACACTTCTATTACTATTTATTTTCTGTGCAAAGCCTGTGCTTTGGAATGCTTTGTTTCCCATGAGTGCTTACACAATTCTAATGCCTTACATCAGACCTTTTGCACATCTCTACATTTCTACTTAACTTTTAACTATTTTCATGCTAATGAGCCTGATTATACTTGTTGTCAACAATTACTAGTTATTGCCACATGGTTATATGTATTATATGCCAGGTCTGATGGCCAACTATTAACCTGTTAGACCTGTGGTTCCCAACCTATCATCAGGGACCCCTAAAAGGCCATGCATTTAGGATTTCTCTGCTGTGCAAAGGTTAGTTCATTAAATGGCAAAGCCCCTGATGACCTAACCTGTACACAAGCAGGGAAACCCTCTGTCTAGGAGGATAGGGTTGGAAACCGCTGTAATAGACTGTATAGCAAATAAGTACGAGATTATTTCAGTTAAGTTCGTAGGGTTAGCGTAACTTAGTAGCCCTCAAGTTAACTAGTTCAACAATTGTGTCTGTTACTGTTAGAGACTGATTGTACTTTTATTCACTGCAGTTTAACAACAACTAATGACAGATACAATACAGAGAGAGAGGCACATTTATCAATATGTCCCTAATTTCTGAATGTGAAACAAATTCTGAATATTAACATACAGATCAAAATGACAACGTGCCATTTGTAAATCAGTAATATGAGAGAATTGGTCAGGGTGTCTTTTACAAGGCACTGTAATATATATATATATATATATATATATATATATATAGCTAAAGGGATAGTAATGTTTCGTAATAAAAGCAGCTCTAATTAATCATCATAGTATTTGGACTTTAAAGGTTTGAGAGATAAGACTTTTATCGTTCTTCGTGTTTTTTCAATGCCTACAAAATAAAATAAAGATAAAACGAAGTATTACTATCCCTTTAAATAAAGTTTTGAGAGATAACCGCTTACAAAGTTCCCCCATTCCTGACGTCAGCGTTCTAGCTGACAGCAGGGGAATCCACTCCTGGGACCAGCCTGCGGCTCTGCAGCAGAGCCGAGATCGTGTTAATGAAAAAGAAATCCTTCACTGAAAAGGTCTTCTACATGTGCTTGGTTTGCAAGCACAGGTAGAAGAACTTTTAAGTGAAGGATTTCTTTTCCATTAACACAATCTCGGCTCTGCTGCAGAGCATCTACTGGTCCCGGGACCGGACCTCCCTGCTGTCGGATAGAAAGCTGACGTCAGGCAGGGGCGAACTTTGTAATCGGTTATCTCTCAAAAGAAGACACTAGACAGGAAAGACTGCCTCCAGGATCTTCCTACCAAAGCTGGAATCGGCCAATGCCAGAACATCAACACAGTAGTGTTTAGAAAAAGAAAAAGGGTGCACAGATGACTGGGTAGCCTCCTTGCACAACTGATCAGCATCGGCCTAATTCTTATAGGCCCAGTGGACTTAAACCAGAAAACTATGGTAATCTTGGACGCCGGTCTACCTGACCTGGGACCCTCAGAAATGACAAAGAGCGTGTCAGACTGACGAATGTACTCAGTAAGGTGCACACAGAACTTAAGGCATCGCACCACATCCAACAAGTGAAGATCTCTTTCCTTGTCAGTTCCAGGGTCAGGACAGAAATAGGGCACCACGATTTCCTGATTAATGTGGAATTCAGAAACCACCTTTGGGAGAAATTCCACTTGCCCTTGTGAAACAACAAAAAGGGTAGTTTGCAAGAAAGGCATGCAACTCAGAGACACGGTGAACAGATACTATCGCCAGGAGAAAAGCCATCTTCCAAGACAGCAGATGTAGAGGAATAGTAGCCAAGGACTGAAATGGGGGCGCTGAAGAATGCCCAAAACCAAGTTAAGATCCCACTGAGAAGCGGGGTTCTTAAAAGCAGGATGAGCATGGGCAATGCCCTGAAAGAAAACCTTGACATCTGGAAAGATGGCAATATGTCTCTGAAAGAAAACAGAGTGCAGAAGTCTGAACCTTCAAGGAACTCAAGCTGAGACCATATCAACCCCTTCCTGCAAAAAGGACAGGACCATAAGAAGGTCAGAGTCGTGGGAAAGATCCCTATCAGCGCACCAAGAGAGAAAGGTGGACAAGACTCTGTGGTACGCTTTGGAGGAAACAGGCTTCTGGGCACTAAGCATAGTGGCCACCACACCTGAAGAAAAACCCTTCTTCAATATTGAGGATTCAATTTCCATGCTATTAAACCTAGACGGTTCACATCCTCCTTCCACAGATATCCCTGTAGAAGAAGATCTGGACGGCAGGGAACGTGAAAGGGCTTCACCACAATGAGATCCAGGAGCTCCAGAAACCAAGCCTGACGAGGCCAGTACGGAGCTATCAGAATTACTGGAGAGCCCACCAGACGCAGTTTCCTCAACACCCTGTGTAGCATAGGAATGGGAGGAAAGATGCACACCAGAGGAAATGGCCATGGAATCAACATGGCATCCACTGCCAGAGCTAGAGGGTCCCTCCAGTGGGAGCAGAACAACGGAACCTTTCAGTTGTGTTTTGTCACCATCAGGTCGATGCAAGGAAGTCCCCTTTTCTAGACAATGAGGTTGAACACTTATTGATGCAGTTCCCACTCTCCCCTGTCCACTGTGTGTTGACTTAGGAAGACTGCGAGAACATTGTCTACGCCAGGAATATGAAAGGCTGATATGGCAGGAACATGTTCTTTTGCCCCTGCCCAAGATAAGATAGCTTGACCTCTAACTAAGCAGCGAGACTTCTTGTGCCGCCTTGCTTGTTGATGTAGGCCACGGCCGTGGCGCTGTCGGACTGGACCCGAACTGGACAGGTCTCCAGTTTGAACGTCCAGTACCTGAGAGAATGAAATATCGCTCGAAGCTCTAACACGTTGATGGGAAGGACAGACTCCTCCGTAGACCACTGACCCTGGGTATTCATGTGACCCAGGACCGCTCCCCTGCTGGAAACAGTCATCACCATCATCCAGAAGGATACCAGGAAGGGCCTGACCTTCAGGAGATTGGAGAGGTTGAACCACCAGTACAGACTCAGTTCCACATGAAGAGGTAGAGAAACTGACATCTTCAGGAGATCCATCTTGCCCTTGCAGACCTGGATCATAAACCTCTGAAGTTCCCTCGTGTGAGCTATGGCAAACGGAACTGCCTCTATGGTGGATATAAACTTCCCAACTAGAGTGGTCAACTTCTTGGCAGGGACTGGATCGGAAGCCAGGACAGCAGACACCTTGTGGGTGATTTGCTGAGCCACCCCGTCTGTGAGAAACACCATGCCCTTCATGGTGTCAAAGAGAAGACCCAGAAAGACCAGTTGTTGGGATGGAATCAAATCCGACTTGTCCATGTTCAGGATCCACCAGTGATGGGTGACAGCATGAATGCAGTCTTTCACCTGTTGATGCAGGCGTTCCGGAGAGGCGGCCTTCAAGAGCAAGTCTTCCATGTATGGAGTGACCCTGATGCTGTCCCTGTGTAGGACAGACACTAAAGCACCCAGGACACGATTGAAGACCTGGGGGGCTGTAGTCAGACCAAAGGTGAGAGCAGAAAACTGAAAATGCCCTTGGTTGCAGGCAAACCTGAGGTACTGGCAGCTCTCCAGATGGATTGCAATATGCAGGTAGGCATCCTGAAGGTCCAGAGAAGCGAGAAATTCCCCAGGAGACATGGCCATATCATCGTCCTTAAGTACTCCTGGTGATAATGAGTTTTGACCACTAAGGAACTGAGATCCTTCAGGTCCAAAATAGGACAACAGCCATCGTTCTTCTTGGAAACCACAAACAGGTTGGAGTAGAAACCCGAACCCATTTCCAGCTAGGGAACCAGTTCCAGAACCTCCTTTTCCAAAAGGGTCTGAATGGTGCCGTTGAAAAGATGGAGCTTCTCTACTCCCTGAGAAGTGAGAGAAGGAAAGAACCTGAATGGAGGAAGAGAGGTGAAATGGATCCTGTACCCCTCTGAGATGACCCGAAAAACCCAAGGATCCTCCATGGTGTCTGTCCAGACACTGAGGAAGTGGCACAGTCGGCCACCCACTGGCGCATGGGGTCCGGGGTTCATGCTGAAGGTGGTATGGAATTCCTGGGCTTGGTGGAGGACTGCTTGGGCCTCCATTGCTGTTTGGGGTTGGAGGAGGAATGTGGAGCCTGGGGAACCGCCTGGTTCGTGGCACGCACCTCAGCCTGAAAGGGATGAAAAAGCTGATTTTGTTTGGCCTGAGGCTTCCTCTTGGAAACTAATGGCATGATGGTGCTCTTACCCCTCGCTGATGAGGTCCTTAAGCTCTGGCCCAAACAAGGACGTTCCCAAGAAAGGCAACGAAAGTAAGGCTTTCTTAGATGTAGTATCTGCAGACCAGATCTTGAGCCAGAGAGCATGTCAGGTCAACCACACACGGTAGAAACCCTAGCCACCAACCGGATGGCATCAAAGATAGCTGCAGAAACATAATGCTGAGCTTCAGAAATGTTGGACAGAAGCCACAACAACAATTCAGTAGTAGGAGTGCCCTGATGGACAGCTACAGTCAGCTGTTCAGTCCAGATTGCAATGGCCCAGTTCACCCAAGCAGCCGCAAATGAGGGACGCAATTACGTACCTGCAGTATCAAAGATGGCCTTCAGAAAGGACTGAAGTTTCCTGTCAGTCCAATCCTTAAGGACAGACGTGTCCGCCACAGGCAAAGCAGTGGACTTAGAGAGTCTTGAAACTGGGGAGTTCACCTTAGAGGGCTGAGCCCACTGCGTTGGGCTGCTTCAGAGAAGAGATACAACTTAGCAAACTTTATAGACACAGAAGATTTCTTATCAGGGTTCTTCCACTCATCTAACACAAGCTGATCAAGAGTGGGATTAGGTGGAAAGAGGGTAGTCTGCTTCTTAGGTTCATGAAACACATCAGAAGGGTCCTTAGGAGCCTTAGAAACCAGGGGAATGTTCAAAGTAACATAGTAACATAGTAAATTAGGTTGAAAAAAGACACAAGTCCATCAAGTTCAACCTTCGCCTCATACCTCAGTAACTGAGAATTTAATAGCTTTCCTGCTACCAATTAATTAAGTCTTTATCAGACCTTCCTGATCAGCCTACTGATAAACAGTATAACTCTGTATGTTCCCTTTTGAAAAAAATGCATCTAATCTTCTCTTAAATGTATCCATTGTATCTGCCATAACTACCTCCCTGGGCAATGAATTCCACAATTTGACAGACCTTACCGTAAAAAAAACCCTTCCTCTGCGGAAGTTTAAACCTCCTTTCCTCTAATCTCAAGGGGTGTCCCCTGGTCACCTGATCAGGCCTTGGAATAAATAGCTCACCGCAGAGATCCTTGTATTGGCCTCTCATATACTTGTACAATGTGATGAGGTCTCCTCTTAGTCGTCTTTTCTCTAGAGTAAATAAACCAAGTTTGTTTAGTCGTTCCTCATATGTCAAGTCCTCCATTCCCTTAATTTTGTTGCTCTCCGCTGCACCCTCTCTAGTTCTAGTATATCCTTTTTCAGAACCGGTGCCCAAAATTGCACTGCATACTCAAGGGGAGGTCTTACCAATGATTTGTATAATGGCAAAATAATGTTATCCACTCTTGCTTCGATACCTCTTTTTCTTTTTATGCAAGACAGGACTTTGTTTGCCTTTGCTACTGCTGTTTGACACTGGTCACTGTTTCCAAGTTTGCAGTTGACAAGGATACCCAGGTCTTTTTCTAGCAATGAGTCACCTAAAATTATTCCATTAAGTTTATAAGTAGCCTTGGGATTGTTTCCTCCCAAATGCATGACTTTACACTTCCCCACATTAAACTTCATATTCCACATGTTTGCCCAATCTGACATTGTATGCAAGTCCCTCTGTAGAGAGAAAATATCCTGTTCTGAATTAATGACTTTGCATAATTTAGTATCATCTGCAAATATTGATATTTTGCTTTCTATATCTATTTCCAGATCATTTAAAACATGTTAAAAAGCAGCGGACCCAATACTGAACCCTGAGGTACTCCACTCTCCACTTTAACTGAACTGGAGAATTTTCCATTTACAACCACACACTGTTCCCTATCCTTCAGCCAGTTTTGTATCCAATTGAAAATGTTATCTCCTAGCCCCAATTTCCTTATTTTATACACCAGCCTTCTGTGTGGCACTGTATCAAATGCCTTTGCAAAGTCTAGATATACTACATCTACTGCCTTGCCATTGTCTAGGTTGCTGCTTACCTCCTCATAGAAGCTGAAAAGATTAGTTTGGAATGATCTATTCTTCATAAAACCATGTTGATTCATGCTAATGATTTTATTTTTTGTGTTGTAATCCTGAATATAGTCCCTTATTATCCCTTCTAACAGTTTTCCCACTACAGAGGTCAAACTTACTGGTCTATAATTCCCAGGTTCTGTTTTAGTTCCCTTCTTAAATAGAGGCACTATGTTAGCTCTTCGCCAATCCAGTGGCACTGAGCCTGTGGTAATAGAATCTTTAAAGAGTAAATATAGGGGTTTTGCTAACACTGCACTAAGTTCCTGAAGAACCCTTGGATGTATACCATCAGGACCCGGTGCTTTGTCGGTCTTAATTTTGTTCAGTCTTCCCATGACATTAATTGTATTGTTTTATTTGTTACTTGCGGAGGCTCTTCTACCATTCCTTGCTCGCTTGTATATACTGATGCAAAGAAAGTATTTAAAACATCAGCCTTTTCCTTATCCTCACTAACCAACTCACCCATCTCATTTTTGAATGGTCCAATGCACTCCCTCTTAAGTTTTTTGCTATTTATATATTTGAAAAACTTTTTTGGATTAGTCTTGCTTTCCCTTGCAATTCGAGTTTCATTATCTATTTTTGCTACTCTAATTGCCTTTTTGCAATCTTTGTTGCACTCCCTGTATTTTAAGAAAGATTGTTCAGTTCCTTCAGACTTAAATAATTTGAATGCGTTTTTTTTCCTTGCCATTTCCTTCTTTACATGTGCAGTTAACCACATTGGCTGTGACTTACTTCTTTTGCATTTGTTCCCCATAGGTATATACTGCTGGGTACATTTCTGCAACCTAAATTTGAATTCTGACCATTTTTCCTCAGTATTTTTGCCTTTAAGGTATTGAGGACAGCCCTGCTCAGGCCCTCAACTGAGGGATTAGGGTCAGCTTCAAAAGGGTCACCAAAAAATTGGGGGGACACCGCAGAACATCTGAATCTGAATCCACAAACAGCTCCTACTCAGAGGAATCTGATACTTAAGGTACACCGTGCAGTTTGGGTAGGGAAGACCTGATAGAAGTAGGGGGCTGCCAGGACTGGAAGACCCCCTGTAATTGGGATGGAAGGAGTTGTAAGGTAGACTTTAAGTCTTTAGTAGTGGCCTTAAACTCTTGCATCCACATTGGCTCTAGTGCATGGCTGGAGGTCCCTGGGGGAAATCTAGGGGCAGCAGCGCATGAAGGGCATAAATGACCTAAGTGTTCTCTAAAAAGCCCTGACTGACATGAGGAGCAATGCGCAATGGGTGTCACAGACACCCCAGTATCCTTAGTCTTAGGTCTAGCTCCAAGTTCCAACGGAGTTGACATCCTCACAGGTTATAAACATCTGAAAGTATGAGGAAAACAAAAATACAGTGTGTAAGATTAAGCATTTCACCCCAGAAATAGCAAAAATGCACTTAACTGGCAGGCGAAGGATTAATCTGCCAAGGAAAGAAGGGGAGTCCAAGCCCTGCGGAGGATACTCATGAAGGGAAAGAAAAAAATGGCATCTTCGACAGAAGCCAATCAGAAACGAGAACATGAAACGGGCACTCATGGGAACTGTAGTTTCCTTTCAAGTACCACAAAAACAGAGTTCTAAGCCCCCTGAGACCCCCAACACACTCAGAACGTGAACCAGATGATAAAACAAGGGCAAACAAACAAAATGTCGCTGCATTGAGCAATTGCAGAGATATGTCCCAAACTGTAAAGTCCCATAGAAGTGACTGGAGCATGGATAGAGTCTATGCGGTAAAGCGAGCTGGAACTCAAAAAAAGTGAAAATGTGAAAAAGTGCCTGAACACTAGAAAACATATCAGAGAACACCAAAATAAAGGAATAAACACTAAACCCAGTAGGGAAAGTGTATTAAACCCCACAAAAGTGCCCAAAACAGCAAGAAAAGGGTAAATTTACCACAGAAACCCAATTGCTCCAAACCCCAACAGACATACAGATAAACCCAATGAGTGTAGGAATATGTATTAGGAATTCCAAAGGAGACCCCTGTGCAGAGGGAAGCGTGGGACATGTGGACCTCAGCATTCAAAGGGTTGGTCACCTTTTTAGCAGGTCTTCTGTCTTCAGATTACCATTGGAAAGAAGAAGTCTTAGTGAGCAACTCCTAGGGAAAAAACATGCCACACAATTTTTCCCCTTCAGGGCTGACAGATCCACAGCAGCACCTGAAAAATGAGCTATCCACTTGGGAATGTCAGTAATGGTAATCCACCTAATGGTTGGTATTCCATATCTAACAGAAAACAATAAATATAACTACATCTATAGCAGAACTGTTCTCATGCCTTGCTTGGTCAAGGAACAAATCTTAATGGAGGGGATTGGCTGGGGACCAGCTAGGAGAGGAGTAAGGCTCCACTCTGCAATACTTTTCAAGAATTGTTCCTGCCTACTTAAAGGGGTGGTCACCTTCCCAAAGTTACCAGTAACCTATATTGGATGACAGAGAAAGTACACACACTATAAGGATAAACTTATCACAAGGTAAGAGGATACACTTTAAAACATACACCAGATTTCGTGGAAACAAATATTTTAGTCAGGCCAAAAAAGGCTTGTTATAAATCTATCCTAAAATAACTAAGATGTAGCTATTTCAATAAGCTTGTTGATGGGTAAAGCTTCACTGGCCTCTTATTCCACTGCATGGTAGCTTATATTCAATGTGCTAAATCCTCCATCTGCTCAACAATCCACCAGGACTGACTGGAGATGTTTTCTTTTGAATCAACCCACAAGGGACAAATTCATAGTAGCAATTAGTATTTTCTGGCAATAGTAAGGCAAGTGGTGGAACATTATTAGGTTTGCGTGTTCTTAACACTTATAGTCAAGGCTGCACAAAAAACATAATTACTTACTTGGGTGGCAATGGTATAAATAAGTTCTCCGAGAGATGGTAAAAGACACTGTTTTAGCTTGCTGTTCCTGAAGTTTTCCCTTATCAGATCAGTCAGTAAAGTGATTGCCTGTGAAAAAGGTTATAGGTTACATACATACAGAATAGCATACATAGAGTAATAGAATTGAAAACCACAATACACAATTGATAAAGTCAGAAAATAAATACATAAATGCAAAATAAATATCACAATAAGCTATAATACCGTTGTTATTGGACTAACATTGCATTTTCAGGACGAGCTTTTGAGAGCAATAGCCTCTCTTTACCTAATAAGTGAGGCTGTTGCTCTCAAAAGCTCATCTTGAAAACTGAATGTTAGTCCAAAAACAAAGGTATTATCACATACTGTGATACCCATTCATTTTGCATCTACACCACTGAACTGACATGACTAACCTAAGTTTGCATACACACACATATATAAACAGCTATACATTTCATAGGCAAAATGGTAAAACATGATTGCCCTGATTAGATGTTGTATAAGAAATGCTATCCAATATCTATATTGTTCTATGGAATTACTAAAGGAACATGGTTGTTAATATGCAACCCTCCCTGTGCTAGACATATCTCTGTATTTGAAGATAGTGTCCTTTTACCATTAAAGAACAGTACTGGTTAAAGGGGCAGTGCTGCTTTTGAGAACTTGTACCTGACATTTGTACGTGGCCTCCCAAACCTTAAAATTACTTATTTTGTTACATTTTCACCATTATCTGAAGTCTTTCAAGGCCTAACTTGGTGTCCTCTTCCTTCGGCCCCTTATTTCCTCTGAACCTCTACCCCTGAGCCCTCTGAAATAAATTTGAAGGAATAGCACAGGCCAAGAGGGCTTGGTGGATCTGAGCAGCTGACTTCACCAAAGTAGAAGTAGAGAGCAGCAGCTCCCCCTGTTGCCAGTGCGACACAGCAAAACATTATATGTGAATAAGAGATGTGGGAACAAAAGTGAAAACTCAAGATCTGATTTCCACCTCTTAGCATGCTATCATACGTATGACAATTTTGTCCTAGTAGGCACTGTCCCTTTATAATAACTGGCTACAATTACCGCTCAATTGAAGCCAACATTGGAGAGCAATCCGATCATCATTATTTCACTGTAATAAATAGCCCTGGGGATGTATGCTACTTTGTTGGGTTTTTTTTGTTTGTTTGCACCATTATTTAAACTGTCAGTCTAAATTAAATTGCCACTAGCACTAGGAATAAATTGAAATGGCCATTGGAAAACAATATAAATGCCTCTTCTTTTGTTTTTTTAATAAAGGATATGGAAGCTAAATCCTAGATAGGAAGACACTTTGATTTATCAATTTATACCCCAGTTGAGTGATCCTGGCATTATATGCCTAGTGATTATATTTGGAAAGCATGCAATGAAATGCTGCATTAAAAGTATTTAAACAAACATATATAATTGTTTTTACAAGTGCATTGGAATATTTATTGTTGTGATATCAGGCGAGCGAGAACACTCATGCAATATTCAAGACTTTGGCATCTGAGTAAATATCACTAAATATTTAAAAAGTCTCTAAAGAAATGTTTTACAAGTGGGTGTCTATGCGCAGCAGAGCTACTGTTTTAATATTCTGCCAGTAAAGGTAGATTTGATAGGTTTTATTGAAACCAGAGCACACCTGTATGTATCCACAAGAATTTAGGAAACTCCCAAAATGCACTTGGGGTGCTTTAAACTAATGGAAGATCTTTAGAACAGACACAATTCTATGTATTTAGCATATACCAAGGTTGAGTAACATGTGGCTCTCCAGCCCTGGGTGACCAACATTGAAGTCCAACAGCTGCAGGGCCAAAACTTCTCACCCCTAGCACTCTGTATTGACAATTATTTTGAATGTATTCAGTGTGAATGGACTTACAACACAGAGAAGCTGATGAACTCCTAAGAAATACAGCAATTCTGGGCCAACTAGCTGTGCCACTGAGGACCAATAAAGATTCCCACTGTTTAAAATGCGATTTTTAAACCCTAAAATGCTGGAGACTTCTCTACCATTCACGGTGTTTAAAGCCCCATTTAGATAAATGGGAACTGTTGTCTAGATGTCTCAGAATCCCAAAAAATGGTGCATTATAGTATGGGCACACATTATGGCTCCCCAACAAGTGTGATAACTCTTCCTTCAGCTGTACTTGCAGATCCCAGATATACTTAACGATTCTTTGAAGAATTGCAGGTAGCATTTAAAGGATAGAGTATGAATTACATTTTTATTATAAATATCAAAGTAAACTTATTCTGTACGAAAGAAAGAAAGAAAGAAAGAAAGAAAGAAAGAAAGAAAGAAAGAAAGATAGAAAGAAAGAAGGAAAGATAGAAAGAAAGAAGGAAAGAAAGAAAGAAAGAAAGAAAGAAAGAAAGAAAGAAAGAAAAAGAAAGAAAGAAAGAAAAAAGAAAAGAAAAGGATGGACCTGGAAAGATAGAAAGAATGCGGGAGAGGGAGTAGAGAGCAACGAAGAGGAGGAGAATGGCAATTAGGGGAAAGTGGAGAAGGAAGGAGAGGGAGAAAAGAGGGAGGTGAGGGTAAGAGAGAGAGGGGGTGGAGGAAGAGAGATAGGGGGAGAATGGTGAAATGAAGAGGGAGGGGAAAGAGGAATGCAAATGGAGAGAGAAAGAGAAGGATAGAGAAAGACGGGAGAAGGAATGAGAGGATGAAAGGAACATGTAAGGGGAATTAGAGAGAAAGAGACAATTTTGCAAAGTAAAAAATACATATCTGTGACTTGCTTTACGTTTGCAACACAATGATTCTTATTTGCAGGAGAAAGTGTAGAGAGAGAGAAAACAAGGTGAGATGGAAAAAATTGCAGATGGGGAAGCAAAGAGAGAGAAGTGGCTAGGGGTGCTAAAAAGAGGGGTGGGGTGTGAACAAAAAAAAGGGTTAAGAGAACAGCTGGATTTCCATCCATAAAACTTGCAATCCATTGAGCTTATTACTGCCACAAGATAATTTTAAGACTATGGATCAGTAATACATGTTAGATGCAGTGAATTTCCAGTAATAAATATTAGTTTCAGGAATTTCCTGTAGTTCATTTTAGATGCAGTGAATTTCCTGTAATAAACAAAAGATGCATTGAATTTCCTGTAGTTCACTTTAGATGCAGTGAATTTCTTTGCATGTGTTGGTCCCTATTCCCTTGTCATTACCAATTACTCTTGCAGAATTCATAAAGATGTATCAACAGCAAATTGTATTATGTATAAGAATTGAAATGCAGCAGGATATTTAATTCCCAAGCACGGATTACAAATTTCAAGCAAGACTACCACATTTTCACTATAATTCCATATAGCTCTTTTCTTTTTACCTTTATGAGGCATTTAATTATCAATTAGTGTGCTGGAAAAGTATCCTATGGATGCGTTTGGAATCTCTATGAAGTACACCCTTCTGAAATCAATATTCCCTCCCCTTCAATGTATTGAACAGATAATCCACTGAAAGGTCAAATCTTCTAGCAAAAACCCTGTCATCTTTAGGTAATGCATGGATAGCAGGTTAAGAGCAGAGCTTTTCAAATAAGTGCTGTTTTAAATGAATTACACACAAAAAAATGACATGTTTAAAATGTGCATCAGTCAAATTGGACTCCAGCACTCAATTCATTATGAATCCTATTGATGTGAAACAGTAATTGTAGGTTTATAAACAGAAATTAAGAGTAAGTAGAAACACATTCAAAATTACTCTGTTACTAGACTAAATGAACATGTTAACCCCTCTGATGTTTGAGACAATTTCAACACATTATTTCAAAATGCATTCAAGAGGTCTCTTGCAAGCAGGGGTTAAAAATCACTACTGTATAAAGTAGTGGTTGCCAGACTGGGTGGGGGATAGGGACACATACAGAACTGAGGAGCATGAGACACTTACGGGGAGGGGTATTTTTTCAGCACCAACTGTCCATTGTTACGTATGGCTGAATTTTTAATTAGGCAAAGTAGAGCGTCAAGTTCTGAGTGGCATTGTAGATGTGCTGGCCACACCCACATTCTGAGGTATGGGTGTGGCCAAACAATCCCATTGCTTCTGCTTTATGGAGGCCACTTTAGCACAGAAAGAGAAAGCGGACACGATCTAAGTACAGGTTTTGTGCACCTTCACTGTATATACCATACAGTGTTTCTTACATCACCGTAGTGTGTCACCTTGATAAAATGGACGGTTATTGGACTCACCTTTAAAAGAGGCAAAACGAGTGGGAGACTTTTCTAAGAATTCTCGATTTGATCAGGTCCCATTTTCCATTTTGTTGGCGTTTAATAGATAATGTACATATCCTGTATAGCGCCCATGGAAGTATGTGTGTGTACGGTTTACTTATCAATTACATACCTCTTTACAGGCCATTATTCCAACCATTGAGTGCCAGACGGTTACCTCCCTGGCACTCAAAGTGTTAACCCATTGGATGCTATAGAGATGGATGCATTGCAAGGCAATATGTTGGAGACCTCCCTAGCAGCCAAAGGGTTAGAAGCTTCATTTCAGCTTGTAAGTTACAGGGTAAAAGTATTTTCTGTACCAGGTCACAGTGAATTGGGCTGGGTGTGTTGTCTTGAGATATATGGTGTGGCCATGGGTGGAGTTAAGGGTACAATGGATGCTTTTGCCGGTTCACTTTTAAAAGGTTGCACGCGAAAGAGCGTGTGATCACATGATACAGTAACTATGTCATCAGGATAAAAATGGCAACATGAGAATCTCACGCTGCATGACAGTGCAAGATTCTCATGTTCCGGGATGAACAGTCACATACATTTAACCCGTTCATCCCAATCTGCTCAGTGTACATATTACCGATGCACAGTCCTCTTAGGGTTAATACCAGCCACTTCACAATTAATCCAGTGAAATAAAGATCTAATATCCACATTTAGGTTTGTTCTTGGGACAGACACACACCAATACAGCCCGGTAGCCATTGTGGCTTATTCACACAGTGTGGTGCGGGTCACTACAGGTGTGATTAGTAACCTGTGTGTTTGTTATTGGGCTGTGGCAACACCAGTATATTTTATATTAGCTGTTTGCTTTATATATCAATGTTTGTTTTTATCAAAGAGAAATTTTTCTATCAAGAATAAAAGTGCTTGTATTTACTAGCTGAGTACATAGTGCTATCCTATATAATAATTCGCTAAATTGTGTGTAACGCTGCGACATGCGCAGTACACACTGCTGCGCGTGCTGCAGTCATGCGCAGTAGAGGCTGCCCGCGCCGCGGCTGATACAGAGGGCTCTGTATCAGCAGTGGCGTGGGCAGTCTCCACTGCGTGTGACTGCCCCGCGACCGGGTGGCAGTGGCACTGTGGCCCGTGTAACGGGCTGTTCAACTAGTATTATATATTTTATACATATCCCTTTGGATATAAGGTGCAAAACGGGATAATTTGATGATCCGATCCCGTTGAACTATGCTGGATAAAGAGAATTTATAACGTGAGTGGATTTAATTCATTCATATTCTCATTTGAAGGTAATATACTCAATGTCATATTTTTATCTATCACTTTAAAATCGGAGACGGAGGGATTGCAACGTGTGGATTTGGAGATTTGGGTCTCACCAAGTTGCTTGAGATACATATCCTGTGAACTACATGAGAAGAAAGGTGATTTGTAATACAACGGCATTTATATGCAAATATAAAGAGGATCGTGTGGGGATAGCCTATAAGCATATGCAGATTTGGAGGTGTCCTGGAACGCGATATAGAGAACGGGAAGTGGAGATCGAGTAATATAAGTCCCTTGGAGCTGGATGAGAGCAGTATTACTGTAAGTGAATGCTACTTTGTTGTATATATTTTATAGTATCAAAAATTAATTGGACTCTCCTCTCTTTGTATCTCTTATACATATTGTGGAGTGACGCATATCCCCTTGGGACTCCTATTGAAGATCGAAGAATATCATATAGTTATGGACGTGGTATACTGTTTATGAATATGTGTTAATAGAGATCATAACGGAATCGCCTGATTATATACGTATGCGTATGTGTTTGTTCCTTTGTTTCTATTTGAGTATAATAGTTTGTTTGGGCTGATCTAGTGTGTTCTCTGATTAATAATATTATTTGTCTTGGGATACATAGCGCAAATTTTTCTTTCTTTGTTTTATACAGGAGAGTTTAAATGCAAACAGTAAATATATAAACCTGACTGGTATATGAACAACAAATTCCTAAACATGCAATTCAAAGACGCTGATTCTTAGACTATGGTTCCCCTTTGTGACTATGAGAGTATTTGTGAAAATACAATAATTTGTTCAAATTTTCAATGTTTCAAACACATTGCCTTTAGCAATCCCTCCCAAGAGGCTTCCCTCGAATACACAAAACAGTACTGCCTTTGTATGCCATCGGGGAACGGCTGTTCTGGTGAACTGTCATATTCTTAATTAGCATGGCACAAGTAATTAGATACAAAATGAATAACTGTATTGAGATTAGCATCATCCTTACATCTCATCCCAACAGATTCTGTAGCACTGTACAATTGTTTATAAACACGATAAGCAAGGGATACAAACGGTACAAGGATATTTATAATCAACGTTATAAGACAATGGAAACAGAATATAAGGGCCACGTTCGCTAAAGCTTACAAGGAATTGAGAGTGACCGATACAAAAGGTGTAAGTGCTTTGAGTTGTCACGTGGTAAAGCCACAGTGTCCGACACAATAGGGAGGGGACAGTGACAGGTATAACATTCAGCAGATAGTGTCCGGAAGAATTATTAGGCGTGAGAACTGAAAAGTGTGATTGAAGTTCTGAAGTGGCACTGTTTACCACAGTATAAGAGCAAAAGTAAAGGTACAATGAGGTCCAGGAGCAAAGCATTATGGAGACAGAGGACAATTATGTATGGGATGTATACCTGTGTTAGTTGTTGCCTATGTTTTCTGGAAGGTTTCCCTGAAGAGGTGTTTTTCAGGAACCTAGTTAAAAGTAACAACTCCTAATAATAACACACCCACCCACACTTCACTTACTACGGCTAGAAGAATCATAATGGCCCTATGAATGTCTTCCCTTCTGCCTTTCAAGAGATGACACCTTCAATCAGTCCTGGATGGCATGTAAATGGAGGCAGACATTACAGTTGCTGGCAATTTTTTTTAAACTGAAGCAAGTAGAGTGCATGAGCCTATTTCATCCTTTAAGGACAGAAAATAGTTGTATTCCATTAGTGCTTAGTCTTATAAGTGAAGTGATTTAATTTGAGGGTAAGGATGTTGCCGTTGTTCTGTGTAGGTTTCACAGGTCATCTGAAAAAGTGACACTGAACTCTAATAGTCACGAAACGCGTTGAGCTCTCAACAGGAATTCCAGGTTCCTATTATTTTATTGTTTGTATTGTTTTTATATAGTCATGTGTATTTTTACATATATGTACCAATTGTGAAGTGTGAGTTGAGGGTGGAGTAATACGCTCACCTGAACCACCCTCTCAAGGTGTTAAATATATTTAAACTTTATAGTGTTTTTAATACTGATATAATTTTAAAATTTGCCATATTCAACAATGCTTTTACATTTTTTTCCAATAAAGATACTTTTAACACTGCATATTTATAAAATATGCAAGGGTAGATCCTCACTCACAATACAGTTTTTTTACTGTGTTGACAATAAAAAAAGTTCCATACACCTGTGTAAGAGTGTTAGCCTGCACATATTTTATATGTATGTGGTCTAGCGCTGCAGGAACAACAAACATACACTAATTAAGAGTGTGGAAATCACCTAAAGGTGCCAATAGCCTGGTGCAATAGAGATATCCAGTACAAGTGAGCATACGGAGAGGCAGGAAAAGCCACCAACAAATGTGAGTTTAATCAAGAAGGGGATATTGTTATATACTGGGACTCAAACAATTTATATATTACTACACTTAGAAAGTGGTGCTGTGATGTCCTTCCCCTCCTTTTTTTTTTATTTAGTCCTTTGATGACAAGAGAGGTGCAGGACACATTGCAAACCTATATGTTGCACTCCTCACTGGTCCTTAACCCCTTAACGCCACGGTCCTTGAAATACTGAAGGACCAATGACGGTCATGGTATGTCACGTACTTTTTACTTACAGTGCTCTACCGGGAGCGCTGTAAGTAAAAATAGGGCCTGAAATTGACCGCTCCAAGATCGGAGCGATCTCTATCAGGCCCCCATAGTGACGCACCGATACACACAACAGGTCACGTGTACCGGCGCGTCGGCGTGCATCAATGCGGTCCTTATGGGATGGAAACGTCCCAGGACCGCCTGTCGCTAAGGGGTTAAAGGGATAGTAATACTTCGTTTTATCTTCATTTTATTTTGTAGGCATTAAAAAAACATGAAGAATGATATAAGTCTTATCTCTTATGGTTTGAGAGATATTCACTAGCAAAGTTTCCCCTCCCGCCCTTTTACCTAGTGTAAGTCATCTCTTCTCAGATGTGGAATCTGGTTGAAAGACCAGACAGATAACAGAAGGGGACAATCTTCTTCCTATGAGAACAATGAAAGCCCTGCCCCCCTTGACAAGTTTTTCATGTTTTTCCCTTCATCTTAATTGAAGGTTGTCCCTCTCTGCAGTCTACCTGGGCACCTCCCTTCTGATCTGGCTGAACAGTGTTACATCAGTAAAAGGGGCGGGAGGGGGATACTTTGTCATTGAATTACTCTTGAACTACAACTCTGACAGAATTGAAATAACACTCTCCAAAATCCAAATACTATCATGATTAATAAGAGCTGCTTTTATTATGAAACATTACTATCCCTTTAAAGACTTGAGATTACCATGTGCAGTGAGTCGGGTTTGTGTCTTGCGGTCCTGCTGGCAACGCATTGCTCTGCAATGCGTTGCGTACCCCTGTGTCACTCAAAGGGTTATACACACACACAGTACCATTGTTATCCTAGCTGTAATAAATAGCTTCACAAACCACAGTGCTTCATGCAGGAAATTGGCTGTGATACAGATATCAGAGTCAGTGGCAGTTGAATATCCTATATAATAATTTGCTAAATTGTGTGTAACGCCGCGACATGCGCAGTAGACACTGCTGCACGTGCTGCAGTCATGACCAGTAGAGACTGCCCGCGCCGCGGCTGATACAGAGCTGGGCGCTCCAGAGGAGCGTCCATCTCTGTATCAGCCGTAGCGCGGCCAGTCTCCGCTGAGCGTGACTGCCCCGCGACCGGGTGGCGGCAGTGGCACTGTGGCCCGTGTAACGGGCTGTTCAACTAGTATGTTATAAGCACTTTAAACCTATAATTTCGTAAATCAGGGGCCAAATCCTCAAACAGCATCTCAGATATACGATTGAACAATGGGTGGATGGGGGCCTTAACATTTTAAATAACAAAAAAATCACGTTCATACATATGTATGTATGTACATACATACATGTTCTTTCCAAGAGTAATTAAAAACCATTTGAGTGCCAGGGGGTATCCAATGCTTTGTATCCTGGCACTCAAAGAGTTCTGTGTGTTTTGAAAAACACACTGAACGAGTGGAAAGGCAAATGTTGGGAGTAACTCTGTATGTAATTGCAAACTGCAATCATTTTTTATTAACTTCCATTAGCTTAACTGTTTGAAAGCAGATTGTCCCAGCAACTGAATCATACAAACAGACATTCTTTGTAGGTGAAAACAAATAAACCTGGAAAATTTATTGTTGCTATTACTGCGATTTAATGATACGTTTAACACATGCTATGAAAGAAGAAAAAAAATATATTTCGTGGTAAGAACATCAGTGGTTCTCATTTGAGGTTATTTTATTTAAAGGGATAGTAATTTTTCACAAAAAAGCAGCTCTGATTTATCGTCATAGTATTTGGAGCATGGAGAGTGTTATTTCTATACTGCCAGAGTTGTAGTTCAAGAGTAATTGAATGATAAAGTATCCCCTTTCCGCCCCTTTTACCTAGTGTAAGCCGCCTCCCCTCAGCTGTGGAATCTGTTCTCTTGACCAGACAGTTTGCAGCAAGGGACAATCTTACACAGTCTTACTGTGTGTGAGCATAAGGAAATCCCTGCCCCCTTGACAGGTTTTTCCTTATGCTCAATGAAGATTGTCCCTTGCTGCGATCCATCCAGACAGTCTTGCTGCTCTGAGGTGAGCAGTGTTACATGAGTAAAAGGGGAAGGAAGGGGATACTTTATCATTCAATTACTCTTGAACTACAACTCGTGCAGTATTGAAATAATGCTCTTCATGGCCCAAATACTCTGAAGATTAAACAGAGCTGCTATTTTATAAAACGTTATTATCCCTTTAAAGGAGAATATACACATCTTAATAATAACACCCAGAAAATCCTTATGGCCCCTATGAATTTTTCTTTTCACCATTTGTTCAGGCGAGAATGTCTTCAATCAGTCTCGAATTTCATGTCCAAGGAGGCAGACATGACCTATGCTGGCAGTTTTTCAAAATGAAGCAGGCATGAGGCTATGTATTACTATGCGCAGTAAACAGGATTTCAGATTCTGTGGTTCTGCCGGCAACTTTCATGCCTCCCCCGCCCCGTAGGCATGACATCCAGGGGGATAGATGTACTACGGTGTGATAAAGAGGAGATAACTTTCCCTTTGAGCTCAGTTTTCCAGTTTCTATGCTATTCTATGGTGTCTCAAGTGGATGAGATCTTAGTGCATAAACTGCATAGAATAACAAAGGAATTACAAAAGTGATATAATTAGAAAAGATATTGCCTCTTTAGCGTAGATTACTGAATAACCACTTTGGACCGAACTGTCACATAAATTTGACCATGGGTTTTAATCAGAAAACAAGACTAGCGCCGCAGGCCTTCCCCACTGTCCCAGGGAGTGCGTCCACACTTCCCTTCGTAGCTGTATTTCTGTGGGCTAACGTTACAGGAAACTCTGTTTACAAAGCTACTGAGGTTGCCTGCTGTAACATTTGCCCACCAAAATACAGCTACGAAGGGAAGCTTGAACACGCTCCCTGGGGCAGCTGGGAAGTCCTACAGTGTGTGTGTGTGTTTGTATGTGTGTGTAGGTGGGGGGAGATTATTATTATTAAATGTCAGTTCTCCTTTAAGGGTCAGCGGGGTTTGCAAAACATTGCTCAGGAATCCATTGTTCACTCCTCTAGTACTATTACAGGAGCTTGACTTAAAGGATTTCACCTCGTTTTTTTGTATTTCGTAATAATTCATTGCTACCACTCCCACCTCCAGAGGTAGCAGCATAATAAATGTATAGCCGGGGGGGGCTATACATTTATTATGCTGCTACCTCTGGAGGTAGCAAGCTTCCTGTCCCACCTACTGTAAGAGATGCAGCTGCCAGTGGCAGCCTCACTACTAATAGCTGCACAGGTGTGTGACATCACAGCACCACTTAAGAGAAGAAACCTTGCTTGTCCAAGAATCACCACAGCACCACTTAAGAGAAGAAATCTAGGGGGGAAGCAGGGCCCCTCTACACCGAGGGCTGTAAGATTATAATGCTGCTTTAAGAGGGGTTAGTTAGCAGAAGATTGAACTTCATCACTTTTTTATTTTCTCTTGTTCATTACTCCTTAATAACACTTACATTAACATAGGAATAATGTTGTCCTTAACCCCTTAACGACCCTTGACGGTCATAGTATGTCAAGGGTCGATCTGACTGAACGACCCATGACATACTATGACCGTCATGGAATTCCGGGCTCCCCCCACGGCTGCACGCCGTTCGGGGAGTCCGGAAGCGGAAGAATGAAAAAAAAAAAATACTGCGTGGTCCTTAACGGACCGCGCCGATCGGCCGGTCATTAAGGGGTTAATCTATATTTGTTTTTAAAGGGATAGTAACGTTTCACAATAAAAGCAGCTCCAATTAATCTTCATAGTATTTGGGCCGTGGAGAGTGCTATTTCATTACTGTCAGAGTTGTAGTTCAAGAGTAATTGAATAATAAAGTATCCCCCTCCCGCCCCTTTTACTGATGTAACACTGCTCACCTCAAAGCAGCAAGACTATCTGGATGGATCAGAATAAAGAAGGACAAGGGTTTTCCTTATGCTCACAGTAAGATTGTCCCTTGCTGCAAACTGTCCGGTCAAAGACCAGATTCCACATCTGAGGGGAGGCGGCTTACACTAGGTAAAAAGGGTCGGAGAGGGATACTTTATCATTCAATTGCACTTGAACTACAACTCTGACAGTATTGAAATAACACTCTCCATGGCTCAAATACTATGAAGATTAATTGGAGATGCAATTTTTGTGAAACATTATATCCCTTTGACAAGGGGTTTAAGTAAAGGATTCTCAAAGAGGCATTAAGCAGTTACACCAATTTGTTTCACATTCCTCTTGTCCATAAAAGGTTAAAAAATTAAGAAGAAGTTAGCATTCTGAATAAAATCCCTCCAAGCGTTTTCCAACACTAGAGATTTCTTTAATGCCAAAGGCACTTTAAATGCACGACTGCTAAAAGATTGTGTCAATAAACCATGAAAATTGATTTTTACCAGGTTTAGGTAAGATGTGACAGATGCAGGCTTGAGAGAGAAAAAAAACAGCTCTTGGATTTAGACGCAGTGCTATTTCGTTATAAGATCCTAATGCACTGAAGCAAAAATTGTTTTCCATTTCATTATTTCAGCCTTAGATACTGCACCATTTCGTCATGGAGAAAATTTACCCTCATAGGTATAGAACTGCCACAGGCTAGTAAAGTAGATAGAAGCAAAAAAAAGGTAACGAAAAGTTCATCCTAAAAAGGACAATCATATTAATTATCACCAGACTGTCGAAGTATAACATCTGTCATTTGAATATCTCTGCCTTCTACCAACCCACTTATTCCCCATGCTGTAATTAGCACAGCTTATTGTCCTCTCGTGTCTAGTGGGTACATTTAAAATTTAACATAATAACTAGACATCTCCTACAAGCTGTCTACCAGTTCAATAGGCAGAATAGATATATGTACATTAGAAGACAGAGGGTGCGCATATTCCTATCAAAATAAGTCGTTATTAGGGGGATCTGCATAATGTACAAGGACTAGATTGAAAAGGCTATTTCTAGAGGTCTGACAAGTCAAATTCACTTGTTCAATCGTATGTGGAACTTTTCTAGGTAACAACTATAATGACGCATATATTATAAAAATATATATTTAATGACATACACATTCATTATGGAATAACAGTTCATCGTTAGCAATAAGCCAAGGACAGATTGTGGACAGAAATATATGTAACTGATAAGACTGATTATTTATGATTGCTATGTAACAAGGACACAAATAAAAATACAAAATAAGTCATACCAATTTCGTCTCACTGCACTATACTGACAGATTCTGTGATCATTTTCTTCTAGGGAAAACAGTCCAGTAACATATGGTAAGAACATAACAACAATCATGGAAAATATGCTTCTGCACATCTTGATCACTAATGTATGCTAAAATTATTTTAGGATCCAGTATGTGTTCTGCCCCATACTGAATTCGATTCACACCTTGAAGAATAGAACACGATCATCTTCCCCATGTTATTCGGTATTAGTGATGGAGTTGTTACTATGTATTACTGAACACTAACATACAGAGTATCAAGGTAGTCTAGTAACAGTTACCAAAAAATGCCTTAACAGAAACACATTACATTTCCTAGTAACAAATACAATAATAAACATGTTAAAACTTTAAGGACCTAAAGGGTGTGCATATCATTGAGCTTCTCTGGTCCTTAAAGGATTTAACATACAGAATCAATGATTTATAATAACAGATAGTAGGTCATCAATAATTGCAGGATCAAATTCCTTGTACCAGATACATCACGATGGACACTTAGCACATAATAAGGCTATGATACAGATTTAGGATCAATATACAGCAGGGTAGCCAAGATTGGTCCTAAAGAGCTACCATCAGTGCAGGTCTTCAAGATATCCCAGAATAAGCACAGATAAGCTAAGTGATTGAGCTGCAATTAGTCCACCTGTGCTTTAGCAGGAACATACTAAAAACATGCACTGTTCGTTGCTCTTGAGGACCAGGGTTGACTACACCTAATATACAGTAACAATAACAGTGAACAATTCACATTAAACAGGTAGATCATAAATAATGCCTAGTAACTGGTAAATAATCAATAACAGCAAGATTGCCAATAACATCAAGCAGCAACAAGATCAATAATACACCAATAAGTCAGGTTTAATGGATACTTAAAGCACAGGTAAGTTACAATGAGCAATCGACTGATTACCCATCTGCGATTAGGCATGGATGTTCTTTAAATATGCCCTGTTGGTGTTTTCTAAGGACTAACATTGTGAGTTACTGAATTAGATCAATAAGATATAGTAACATCTGCATCATCAGTAACAGTTGATCGTCACCAATACCTTGAATCAGCTAGATCAGCAGTAAAGCTTTGTAACATCTAGGCCATTAGTAAAGCCTAGTAACAGATAAGTCCTCTGCAATGCCTAGTAACAGCTAGTACATGAAGATCGAATAGAAAGAAAGAAATCATCATCAACTTCTAGCAACTGCTAGGTCATCTGTAACATCTAGTAACAGCTAGATCAGTAATGACATCTGGTAACTGCTAGATCATCAGTAACGTCTAGTAACAGATAGATCATCAGTGACGTCTGGTAACTGTTAGATCATCGGTAATGTTTAGGAATACCTAAATAACCAGATCATCAGTAAAGACTAATAAGTGCTATATTATTCGAAAATTACACTTCTGTTACAAATGAACATGTTACCATGTTTAATGTACAGAATATTTGATTAATCACTTGGATACTAAAGAGGTCTCCAATGCAATTCTTTGGCAGAATGTTTAACAAATAAGGGTTTGGATAAGAAATTTTATTTTACTAATAAGTGGCTATGTATTTTGGATATAGTTTGGCACCAATATGTAATTTATTTTACATATACTCAATATACTAGTTACAAGGAAGGAACATAGCTACAGTTCTGTAGGAGGATTTTGGAATACTCTTAAAACGCCAGCTTTACACTTCAACACCAGGTTCTGAAGGGTCAACAGGACATGAACAGAGACTGGCCAAAAGACACAGAACTCCATCCTGGGAGGGTGCTACTGGCCCCATTTTTGTCTTTTTTAACCCTACCACATTCATTCTCCTATACACTAACAATGTTGTAGTACCTCTTATTTTTAATTTGTTCATCTGCACGTTTCCCCAAAAGGTCTTTTTTCTTTTTGACCCTTCATCATCCACTCCCTCTTCTCTTCATAAGTCTCCTTCATTCCTCTCCACGCGCCAATTGCTCACTATTCTCTGCTCCTGCACACTCCCATCCTGTACTTAAAGGAAAACCTGTACAAAACAAAACCTCAGCCTATCTCCCCTCTCTCTCTACTTGATCCCCCTTCCTTTCACATGTCCTCTTCCTCAGACTATGGGAATCAGTCTTACCTGATCACCTCTTCCTGAAAGCAATCACAATTTCATGGAATATGATGCAAAATTGAATCATAGCAGTTATTAGGATTGGCTGCACAGTATAAGAGAAGTGTGGTTTATTATTAGATGGCATATGTAAAAGGTCCATTTAGCAGTACTTCAGCATCTCCTGGCAGGACCAACTATATGGATGGACCATATCAGCACTTAAGGCACATATAGCAATATACAGGACCCGATTTCCCATTAGGCAAGGGAAGACAATTTATCTACCAGTTTGCATACCATCTCTACTCACCATTACTTAACACCTTGTTTGCAAGAGAAAATTCCAAAAATTGTAATGCATGAAACCTCATTAGTATTTAAAAGGTTCAAAGTACCTGTGGGGAAACAGGTGAACCCCTAGCGGCCCCTACTGCTAAATGTTGTTGTTCTCTAGTGTCCTTCCCTTGCCCACAGTTCATGTACTGAAATGTTCACATATCAGTACATGATCTATGGATGGTTCCTGGAGACCACCCAACGACTTATTTTTTTGTGGTGGGAAGAAGTGGTGGTTACATTCCCCCAGGGCTATTACTTTTGAAACAATAGTCTGTGTGGTATCATAAAGCAAGTTCTATATATTCTGTTGGTAGTGAGGAACTAGAGTGCCCAGTACATAAAGGTTAATCCCAACACTCTTTTCCCTGCAGTCAAGTCCCTTTTACGATGTCCCCTATGACTACTTCTGTGAGACCTCTTTGGAAAAGAGGACACTGACTGGAAACTCTATATGTTTCTGAGTGGTCCCCTGGGGTTCCTGAATGGACAATGCATCAACACTGTCCCAAGCCTTAATTTGACTATGTACACAAGGATGTCAGCTGGCAGTGTATAAAAGGCACTGTTCACTGTAAATAAAGTGAATTATGTTCTACATTTCTTAATATAAGTTTTAGCTGTATTTCTGGAGTGGATTTCGCTGGGTGCTTAAACCGTAGGCAATGAAAGAGTGAATTCACTTGTCTCGCCAGTCTACTGACATGCGGCTCCTGGGAATACCACCCTGGGTTCTGCAGCTAAATTACCTAGCTCTGCTGGTTTCCATTTGTCCCTGCCTGATCCAGTGTATCCAGGACAAGAATTGATGGAGTGGTTCCGCTGACCAGGCAATCTCCTGGTTTTCCATAGATTTGCTCCACTTTTGATTTTATACATAGGAGCAGGGCTGGATTATATAGCAAGACCACTTAGCCTCACCTCTACCTGCACCCTTAGCTCCAACCTACTCCTCATAAGGCCACACCCAAAATCCTATCCACTGTTATGCGAGAGAGAAAATATTTTTACCTTGTAACATACAAACACAAAAACATTCTTAACACCTTGTATTCTAGGAAGGTTTCAAATGGAGTACTTCAAAAATGCATTGGAGATCTCTCTAGCATCCAAGGGGTTAATAACAGCTATTAAAGGGGTAGTCAAACTATTACATAATCTAACCACCATAAACTAACCAAGAGTCTGGTGCAGGGACATCAGAATTACCCTGGCCACACCTATGGGCCAGAATGTGGTCATGGGCAGCACAAAGTGAGGCACCCCTCAAAATGTGTTTCTCTAGACCTGAGATGTGAAAACAGAGGCCCTCCAGCTGTGGTTAAATATGTCTGGCTGGGGATGATGGTAAATGTAATACTCTACAGCTGGACACCTCTAGAGCTATACTAGGCAGTTCCTGACATTTCTGGAATGGAAGTAAAAATGGGCAGTGACATACTTTTCAGCCACTGCTGGGCATAAGGAGAAAAAGGGAGTTATGCATGAAGGTGTGATAAAGTGGTGATAAAATGGAGATGACTTCTCCAGTGATATCACTTGTCCAAGTCTTATGTTATTCTATAGAGTCTATGAACTAAGATCTCCAAAGTTGGAGGAATCCTCCTGCATTGGCTCCCTAGAATAACATTGGAACTGGAAAAGGGATATCACTGAAGAAAACATCTCCACTTTATCACCTCTTTATCACACCTTAGTGCATCTCCCACAACATGTTAACAAAGCTATCTAATTTGAGGTAGCGGCAGTGAACAAAATGAACACTCTCTGTACTGCAACTTTTGCAAGTACAGAAAGTGATAAACAAGAGACAATTTCTGGTGAAAAGGTTACGTGTTCTCAGAAGACACACAATATTGCAACATTTCTCAATCTTTCTTTTGTTGAACATGCAATCCGTCATTTTCGGGGTACTCAGCATATTTTACATAATTTATCAAGGACATAATGAAGGGCACAGTTACATAGATATATTGTAATGATTGTCTCACAATCATAAAAACAAAAATACATTTATTGTGCATGACAATTTCCATAGGTATACATTTAAAGGGACAGTAATGTCCCATATAAAAAGTTTAGGGTTTTGTAGAGATTAAAAGATAAGCTAAATGCCACAAATCCTCTCTCTCAAACCGCTATGGGTTGAGAGATATCCTCCACTAAAGTCCCTTTTCTCCTGATGTCAGCTGTAAAGCTGACAGAAGGAGATCCGTGTTGGCCGACATGAGGAGGCTCTTCAGCAGATCCGCAATAGCGCGATTTAAAAAGAATTACTTCTTTGGAATGGTCTAAAAAGTGTGCTTGCAAACCAGGCACACTTTGTAGACCGATCCAAAAAAGTAATGAAGTGCACAGTTACATAAATATATTGTAATTCTTCAGTCTCACGATCATAAAAACAAAAATACATTTATTGTGCATGACAATTTCCATAAGTATGCATTTAAAGGGACACACTTTGTTGACTGATCCAAAAAAGTATTTCTTTTTAAATCACGCTATTGCGGCTCTGCTAAAGAGCCGCTTGTCAGTCCCCGGACCAGGAACTTCTGCTGTCAGCTTACAGCTGACGTTTAGAGAAGGAGAGGGAGAGGAGAACTTTAACGGAGGATATCTCTCAAACCTAATCTTGACAGAACTCTAAACATTTTTTATGGGATATTACTGTCCCTTTAATCCTTTGAGTGTTGCGTGCGCCTCTGGCACGCAAAGGGTTAAAACTCAACAGCCCCGTTTTTGTCAGAGTCTTAGCCTAAAATGAGCACACTAAGTGGATGTTCATAGCATACCACAGTGCCACAGTACCCTGCTGGAGAACCACTGCAATATTGATAGATAAATAGCCCACTTATGATTTGAAGTTGTTTCATTGCTTTAACCCATTGCGCACCAGAGGGCTCCCCCTCTGGCATTCAAACGTTTTGTAACGTCATAAACCTTTGTGTAATGTAGTCCAAGTTGTACAATGTTGTGCAATAGGAGTGTATTTTGTAAATTAAATAATAAAATAATTATCCCCTTAACGACCGGGGGATCAGCGCCGCGACAGAACGTCCGCGGAGCATTTTTTTTTTTTTCGTATTCCGGTTCCAGACTCTCCGAACAGCGTGCAGCCGCGGGGGGAGCCCGGAACTCCATAACGATCATAGTACGTCATGGGTCGTTCAGTCAGATTGACCCTTGACGTACTATGACAGTCAAGGGTCATTAAGGGGTTAAATTTATATAGATAGAATATACTATTTTCCTATTTCATAAAACTGCATATATAAAAGAAGCAGCTGTTGATGATGAAGCGTTATCGGAATTCAAACTTCTGGATCTTGTGACAAGTAAACACATTACTACTCCATTGTACTAGTAACATATAACAAGTTTTGCAAGAATATCCTAGGGATGCCTTTAAATTACTTCTGAGCCCTCAAAACTAGAAAAAGGGGATGACAGTCTCAAAACAAGAACTATTTTTCAAAGTAGGAAGAATTGTAGCCTTCTGTGCTCCCAGTAGGGAATACAAATTCATTAATCGTGTGTCACTGTGACACTGTGCTTCAACAAGCAGTAACAGTGCCTTATTTGGCAACTGTTGCGAAGCTCAACAAAGAAAAAGTTATTGTGAACAATAACAAACATATATATCAAGAGGTACAAGACCTTTAACGAGAACAAACTTCTGGGTGAGATGTGTCACTAGTAGAGTACCTTGGGGATCAGTGCTGGGGACCTGTTCTATTTAATATCTTTATTAGCAATACGACTGGTGAGCTTTAAGGCAAGCTGTACCCTTTTGCAGATGACATTAACCCCTCGTTTCAGTCCCATAAGGAACGGTCAATTTTAGGCCCCATTTTTACTTACATCACTCCCGGTGGACTGCTGTAAGTAAAAAGTACGTGACGTACTATGACCATCATCGGTCCTTAAGTATTTAAGGACCATGACGGTCAAAGTACGTCATGTAGTCCTTAAGGGGTTAAACTATAGACGTGCATTTCTAGAGTAAACCAGCTGTGGCTTAAGAGTCTATTGATAATGCCCATCAATTTAAATGGGGCTTTTAACCACTTGAATGCTACTTATTATTTAAATGTTTTAATCACTTGTTCATCAGAGAGGTCTTGAACGTACTGCTTTGAGAAGCTTTGGCGATCTCTCAAGCACTTAAGGGGTAAAAAGCCACATTTAAATGAATGAGAATTTGCAAAATGTTCACTACTCCCTACATTTTGCTTCAGAATTGCACCTCTTCAGGTTAATGGCCACATCTCTAAGATCTGTAATAGGCTTGACATCTCTGGTGATAAGTCAAATGAGAAGCAATTTAAAAATAATTAAAATTGAAAGCTACAAAACGAAAAATAATACAGATCGGATACAAGAACCCAAAGGCCGAATACAGATTTTATGGTACTCCGCTGACAACAACAGCACATGAAAGGGACTCAGAAGAAGTAATATTTGATTATGTTACTGTAGGCAAGCAATGCAGCAAAGCTATGGGGGAAGACAGCAGTGTACTGGGTTGAACAGAAAGGCATTAACAGCATAAAAAGAGAGATCCTAATATCATTTTACAGATCACTAGTTCAGTGACTCAGTGGTTAGCACTGTTGCCTTGCAGCGCTGGGGTCCTGGGTTCAAATCCCACCAAGGACAACATCTGCAATGAGTTTGTATGTTCTCACTGTGTTTGCGTGGGTTTCCTCCGGGTACTCCGGTTTCCTCCCACTCTCCAAAAAACATACTGATAGGTGAATTTAGATTGTGAGCCCCAATGGGGACAGGAACCAATATAAGTGTAAAGCGCTGCGGAATATGTGTGCGCTATATAAATAAAGGATTATTATTATTATTATTAAAATTTGCCTGGAGAATTATGTACAGTTCTGGAGACCATGGCCTAGATTCAGTTGGTCCCATCCCCCCCCCAAAAAAAACACCCAACAGCATTTTTTCAAGCACGGTGAGCCATTCAGTTACCTGTGCTATTAAAAAATACCGGTAAAAAAAAAAAAGGCACGTTGGGAGCTAAAGTTAGCGTCCACTAGAACCGAATATAACAAGTCCTATATTCCTTTTAATCCCATGCGTTAGGCCTATACGTTATAGAGCTTTTCCTGCTGAATAAAACAAGGGCACTCCTGAAAGTGATAACAGTTCAAACTGTCTTGAAGTAAGGAAAAGCAGTATTATTTCATGAAGGCTCAAAACTATCAAGAAGTATCTCGGTAGTTACTATAACATTCTTTGGAGAACTGTGGTCAGTAACTCACCTTCCCCATAGAATGCAACAGAATAACTGAAATCTGGATACTACAAGGTACTGTTAATGCAAAAATAAAAAAACTCTTTAAACCAGTGGTTCTTAACCAGGGTGCCAAGGAATTTTGGTATACTAGGGACATTCACTTATAGTGTAATTTTTTCGACAAAGACGTTGACAAAAATGTGAAAGTTGAGAATAAAATTAATATTTATGGAAACCATTGCTCATAAAATGTTTGTTTTTGTTACTTGGTTGTGAGACCTAAGGATAACTATACATTTATATATTTTGCCCCTCATTACACCCTTGACAAAGTACCTCAAATATTTTAGGGGTGTCCAAAAATCTCCGATTGCATGTTAGGGGTGCCTTGAGAGAAAAAAAATTGAGAAACACTCATTTAAACTGAAATAAGTAAAAAAATATCACCTCCCAGCAGTGGAGGCACCCTATTTAATTCAACTGGAAAAGTACTGTAACAAATAGGTTTTGATTAAAAAGGTCATATTATTAGAGTAATTGATGACTGTGTTACCCAAGTAGGGAGACGTATAATGCTGTCAGTGAGAGTAATTAAGAAATAACATTTATTTACAATTACTAAAATCAAAAAAGAAAAACAATTATAAAACTTGAATGTGTTTCAATGATGAGAGAAAAGTCTTATCATGGAAAAAGATGTGTGCCACCTAGTTAATTCAACTATGCTGTAATTAGTTCAGTAGAAAGAAAAAGAACCAACACAGCAAAATCCCAACTTATTAATTGTGCCCCTGTGTGAAAAATCAATAATTGTTAACAGAATGTGGAAGGGTATTAAAGGACTGAAAAATAAATGGAGAGAGAAAATTAAAACTCTAAATGCTGAAAGTAAATCTATACTTAGTTACAGAGGAATTCTTAAATGGTCCCTTAAGTATGTGCAGTGTTGTGTAAATATTTTGTAAAGTAATATATAATGTAATTCAGAAAAGAAAAAGTTATCTGTTCCCAAATTGAATAATGGAGACATATTTGTGCTTGTAACGTATACTAGAAATGTAAATATCATATGTCCATACCTATAATACTGATAGATAGATAGATAGATAGATAGATAGATAGATATGACCATACCTATATCACATATTGTATCAAACAGCAGGGAACTCCTATGCTAATGTTTATGCAAAGTGGAACATGTGGATTTAACTGTCTTGGTCTCTTAATTAGCTGTCAAGAAATCACTCAACTACCGATATTTAATAAAACTAATGTATTAACAAAAGACATGAAAAAAATACAAAGTAAAAGAGAACCAGAGAAGAGCCATCTCAGTGGAGTGGTGGTATACCACCAGAAATAAAAGGAATTCCCATCATTATAATAAGCACTGGAGAAAATTGGGTAAAAACATAAAAATACTAAACAACGTAAGGCCACCACATGTAAGGAGCGGAATATGAGAGGAAGGTACATCTAAATAAATTGTAAAGGATGAACCTCAAATGAGAAAAAAATGAATCTCAGATTTCCTCTCAAAGGGCTGAGCTGACATTTTTAGTAACACTTCTTATGTCTGTTTCATGATTCACTTTAAAAATGTTGCACACTAGTTTGCGCACAACTAAACAGCGTATTAACCGTGTCACCATGATGAAAAGGATGACATGAGAATCTTGCAGGTATTAAAAGGGCGAGATTCTCACGTCGTGGTAGAAATGCTGCCATGAAGCCAGAAAAGTTGCTTCTACTCCAACTCTCCTTCTCCTCAGTGTCTGATTAGTATCTGCTTTGAACACAGGCGTGCATACTGAAGTATGGGTTAAATAAAGCGTGAAGACAGAGGAGTGCCTTAACTCCTGCACAAGCAGTGAAGCATGGGTTAAATATAGTGCAGACACGGAGGTATATCATTAACTTGCACCATTAGCTAACATAGGGCTGCATTCTATTGCAGGTGATAAATGTTACCACCTATTTTATCAAAACTTTTTCTTATTGAAGTATATGGGGAAACCTGGAGATAAAAGCAGAGACAAAATTAGCACCTGCAATAGTACCCAGCCCATAAAACTTTGCTGGGACGTGCAGAAGCCATAATGATTCTCAAAATGCATTCTACATATGTTCTAAGCAGATACTAATCAGACACTGAGGGGAAGGAGAGTGGGTGTAGACACAACCTTTCTGGCTTCATGGTGACATTTCCACCACGACATGAGAATCTTGTCCTTTTGATGCGGGCGAGATTCTCATGTCGCCCTTTTCATCACATTGACATGGATAATGCGCCGTTTAGTTGCACACAAATTAGGGAGGGCCTTTATTCCCCTCTACCAACAACATTTGAAACTGTATGTGCATTTAATTATTAATATTTCAATCCTCCTGCCAAAGAAAAGCAAAGCAAAGCATCTCCTATTTCTATAGTGATTTGGGAAATATGTCATCATATTAGCAATTTGTGCCTTATTACCTGTTTACCTGACGTAAACAATGTGATTGCTCTTCAATGATCTGTGATTTCTTAGGCTAACATGAACAATGTCAGTCATCAATATTGATTCCAGCTGAACCAAAAGTACATTGAATATGGCTCAAATGGATTTCCACCTATGTCATTTTATTTTATTCACCTACTTGAAAGTTAATTTAATAATTTTGTAACTAATTATAGATTTCATTTTGGCATTTAGACTTTCATTTTCTCTCGCTATAGATTTATTTTTCATACTCTTTGCATAGTCTATTAATATTTTTTGATTCACACATGGGCACAATTAACAATTTGGGATTTTACTCAGTTCATTCTCTTATCTATATGCTGAACTAACTATATCTTAGTTGAATTACTGTAACTAGACAACACATTGTTTTCCATTAAAAAATACTTTTTTCTCATCATTTATACATTAGTCTGAACAGAATATAAATTGTAACACTTTTTTCCTAAAAAGCTCAGATAATGGTGCTGAAAGTACAAACCTAAGCTCTTTTAATACTCTTAGATTAAGCTCATCTGGACCAACTGATATGTCCACTTTTCATTTTTAAGCCAAAAAACGTCATCCTTTGTAAACACATTTGTGTCCTCTGCTTTAAAGGGGAAATCTATTAAAGGGCAACATTCACATCGGGAAAACTTTTGAGCACTTGTGTAATCAGCTAAGAAGCATTAGGCAAACATGCTCTCCCATTTTTTTTGTAACTTACTTTTTAAGATATTCAACTTCAAAGTTATCCACTTCCGCATACTGCGGCACGGCTCTCATGACTTCCCAGCAGTCTGTCATTCTCCTCCCAGCTGCCTCCGGGAGCGCGTCCACGCTTCACTTCAGTGTGGTGTGAATGGCTCCTAGCGTTACAGGAAGCGCCATTAGCATTATACTGAGGTTGCAACCTCAGTATAATGCTAATCGCCGCTTCCTATAATGCTAGGAGTCGTTCACACCACACCGAAGTGAAGCGTGGACGCGCTCCCGGGGGCAGCTGGGAGGAGAATGACAGACTGCTGGGAAGTCCTGAGAGCCGTGCCGCAGCTACGTTATGGGGAAGTGGATAACTTAGAAGTTGAATATCTTAAAAAGTAAGTTACAAAGTTACAAAAAAAAGAGAGAGCACGTTTGCCTAATGCTTCTTAGCTGATTACACAAGTGCTCAAAAGTTTTCCCGATGTGAATGTTCCCCTTTAAAGTACACCTTATTTTAAAGTTATATCTTAGTTAACGTTCCATCCGTTTTTTTTTTGTTGTTTTTTTTTAATGTAATGCAGTCAATGCTGAGGTTTTCCCTTTTAAAAATAAGCTGGTGACATCAGCCAAGGACTGGCCATAGCCTGTTAATCTTTGCCTCTTCCCCTCACCAGTAGCGCCTCGTTCCCACCTCCTCCCATGACGGACGATTCTTCCATGTGAGGTAATGCTCTCTCTTGCCAATGAGAGCACTTCAGCTCACAGAGGAAGCTTCCATCAGAGTAGGAGGTGAGAACAAAGCACTACTGGGGAAGGGAAGAGGCAACGATTGACTGAATGATGTCCATACCTAGGAACTCTCCAGATTTGCCCCGGAGACTCCGGTTTTTACAGAGCTTTACCGGGTCTCTGGAGCACAGGCTGATTCCTCCGGATGTGGGGAGTTTCTATTGAAACTCTGCCACATCTGCTTTTTCTCCTGCTGTTCCTACGTCCGCAGCCTTCTGTGTGACACCTTTAAGCCCTGCCCCCCCACTCACATCAAGCCCCGCCCCTTTTTGACACGATTAGCATCATTTTTGTCACCCCCTGCTGAACAAAGGACTCCCCTCCGGGTAGCCCTCAACTGGAAGTTCCCAGGTATGAGGATGTTGCCAGCTTATTTTTAAAAGGGAAAATCTTTTCTACCTCTTCTGCTTGGGATTTGTCACTCTGTAGAACCTTGTAGTTCTTGTGTGCACATTTTGACTCCTACCACCTCTTCAGAAAACCAGTTTGGGTTTTTTCTTACCTTTGTTAGCATTCCTAATGTAGAGTTTTGTTGAGAATAAAACTGTTCTCCTACTAGGAGGATGTGAACAAAAACCTCTCACAAATACTCCTCTATCACATCAGTGACTACCATGACCAATAAGTCAAAATCCTCTCTCTTTAAACTACCTACTCAACCACAAGTTAAAATACCTGACACAGAGCATCATATCATCATCTTGCCTAAAAGCAGGTAAAACAGCAGAAAAATACATAAAAAAGCAATCTAGCCAAGATCATTTTCTAGCTGACAAAACACTTCCAGTACTACCCTGACTTTGTGGTTAACCCTTTCCGTGCAGAGGTGTATGCAACGCATTGCATTTGCAATGCATAATGTACCCCCTCTGGCACTGAAAGGGTTAAATCATTATTCCCAAGATGGACAACAATATCTCTCTCACGTCCATATCCAGAGTACCGCTTCAACAATCCTTATAATGAACAGTATATTCCCAACTCACACTATTTTCATCATCATCCCTCAGATAAACATCTCTTACAATGGAGTCTCCTATGATATGCTTCTTCCTTCTGCCTTTATTTTTTTCCTTCAGGCAAAACAACCTGCTGGCCTGAAAACAATGTCTCAGGGAATGCAGCCAGCAAGATACCAAGCTTAACCTATATTGCAGAGGTTGACATGCTGAGTACAGGCCAGGGGTAGGCTTGCTAACATATATACTGCAGCTTAAGTGTCTGGGAGAGACATACAGGGAAGTGACAAAGTAAGCACCAAACAGGGTGCAGCCTTATTCCTTGAGTGTCAAAGGCAATTTCTCTACTATCTTTAACTTCTGTTATTTGGCTGCAAAATCGAAAAAACAGATTCATAAATAAGAATTATGAAGAAGAAAAAGGAATTTCTATATATATATATATTTCACAATGTTAAAAAAGCAAGTGCTTAACCCTTTGAGCGGCAGAGTCTCCAATGCATTGCGTTGGATACCTCTCCAGCACTCAAAGGGTTAAAAATAAGTTGTTCAACAATGTACATTAAAGCTCTATTTTTCTAAAGTTTTCATGTACAAAGAAAATCCAGCCTTTCCTCTCCATATGAAAAATAAGGACAGTTAGAAACAACTGCCACAAAAATCACGAAACGCACAGCAAATTAAAATACCATACACTTTCTCCCTTCTACCAAGATTTGAGATATGAATAAAATATTAAAACAGCTACTTTAGAATTGTCTATAAACTCATATTAGAATGACTTCTTAAAGTGATAGTAATGTTTCACAGAAACAGCAGCTCTAATTAATCTTCATAGTATTTGGGCCATGGAGAGAGTTATTTCAATACTGTCAGAGTTGCAGTTCAAGAGTAATTGAATGATAAAGTATCTCCCTCCTTCCACTTTTACCTAGTGTAAGCCACCTCCCCTCAGATGTGGAATCTGGTCTCTTAACCAGACAGATCGCAGTAAGGGACAGTCTTCTTACTTTGAGCATAAAGAAAACCCTGCCCCCCTTGACAAGTTTTTCCTTATGCTCCCTGAAGAGTGTCCCTCTCTGCGAATCATCCAGAAAGTCTTGATGCTCTGAGGTGAGCAGTGTTACATCAGTATAAGAGGTGGGAAGGGGATACTATATCATTCAATTACTTTTGAACTACAACTCTGACAGTATTGAAATAACACCCTCCATGGCCAAATACAAGATTAATTGGAGCTGCTTTTATTGTAAAACATTACTATCCCTTTAAAGGGTCAGTAATGCCCAAAATAAAGTTGATGCTATGGGCCACATGTTCAAAGAAGTAGCGAAATAGTTTTTGTCATTTTTAACAACTTTTCAAAGTACAGTGTCATTGGGATCATTAATATTTTCAGAAGGTGTCGGTTGTGATCGGAACTACGTTGTTTGTCCTGACTGAAATTGTCATATGTAAAGACAAAAAATGTCTTAACTAAAGACAAAAATTCTCACATTCAGAACCACATTCCCTCCACTTTTTTCTTAACGTACAACTTTTGTCTTTTGCACGAAATTTTTCTTGACGTTAGTTATGGCAAATTTTCTTTTCCTCTATATGACACTGGAGAATAGTTTAGCCACTCCCTTGCCCCGCCCCTTTACCCGGAAATTCTGGAGTTATGTCATAAACAGACATTGCTAGTTTTTTGTTGTATACTCTATAGCAAATATGCATACAACTACTTATTTTTGTCTTTCATACATTTTTTTGTCGTTATCCCTTTGAACATACGTCCCTATATGTTAGATTTTGAAAACAAGTCCTATCTCTCAAACCTTTATGGTTTGAGAGATATCCTCAATTAAAGATCCATGTCGGCCGACACGAGGAGGCTCTTCAGCAGAGCCACAAGAATGCAATTTAAAAAGAAATACTTCTTTGGAACGGTGTAAAAAGTGTGCTTGCAAACCAGGTACATTTTGTAGACCGTTCCAAAGAAGCATTTCTTTTTAAAGGGATAGTAATACTTAAAATGTAAAGAAAAAAAATATATGTTGCAGGGTTTATCCCCCTGAGTAAAACAAGGGTACTCCCACTGCTGAAAGGTGTTTTATTCAAAAGTTATTACAGCTCAAAGTTGAATATTTTAGGTGCAATATCACAGTGACCAGAAACTGTACAGTGGCTCTGTTGCTACACCATCCTATGGACAGCTCTGGTCCTACTGTCAGTCCTCGGACCAGGAACTCCTGCTGTCAGCTTACAGCTGACGTCAGGAGAAGGGGAGATAGAGGGGAACTTTAACAGAAACTCTCTCTCAAACCTTTAGGACTTTTTCCAAATAAGTTATTTTTGTAAAATCTAACATATAGAATCAACTTTATTTGGGGCATTACAATACCTTTAACATCGCAACTCCTTGGCCAGCTCTCTTTCCCCTTGTTTCAGGATATAAATAATTAAGCCTTTGAGTGCCAGAGTGATGCATACCTCTCTGGCACTCAAAGGGTTAACACACATTTAAGTTATATAACACTTACTGAAACATCAGAGTCCATACTACCTCCACTTGGAATGGAACTGTAAACTATAAAACCATATATATATATATTTTTTTTTTTTTTTGGGGGGGGGGCGGTATAACAAGAATGATCAAAGAAAAATAAGAGGACATTTAAGAAAACATGAGGTGATCGATGGATAAAAAAAGTCTCCCAACAATAGTAGCAGGGCTTAAAGGGTCAGTAATGTCCCTTAAAAATATTTAGAGTTAGGTAGTGATTAAAAAAAGAAACTAATTGCAACAAACCCTATCTCTCAAACCGCTATGGTTTGAGAGATACAGGGATTCAAAGTTTCCCCCTCCCCTTCTCCTGCTGTCAGCGTCTAGCTGGTCTGGGGACCAGCAGGAGGCTCTGCAGCAGAGCCGAAATCGTGTTACTTAAGAAGAATTCATCCATTGGAAATGTCTACAAAGTGTGCCTGGAAATCAGGTACACTTTGCAGACCTTTCCAATGAATGAATTCTTTTTAAAGGGATAGTAATACTTCGTTTTAACTTTATTTTATTTTGTAGGCATTAAAAAAACATGAAGAACGATATAAGTCTTATCTCTCAAACCTTTATGGTTTAAGAGATATTCACAAACAAAGTATCCCCCCTCCCCCTGTTCAACCAGATCAGAAGGGAGGTGCCCAGGTAGACTGCAGTGAGGGACAATCTTCAATTAAGATAAGGGAAAAAGCTGAAAAACTTGTCAAGGGGGGAAGGGCTTTCATTGTTTTCATACAAAGAAGACTGTCCCCTGCTGTTATCTGTCTGGTCTTACAACCACATTCACATCTGAGAAGAGATGGCTTACACTAGGTAAAACGGGTGGGAGGGGAAACTTTACTTGTGAATATCTCTTAAACCATAAAGGTTTGAGAGATGAGACTTATATCATTCTTCATGTTTTTTTAATGCCTACAAAATAAAATAAAGTTAAAACGAAGTATTACTATCCCTTTAAGTAACGCAATTCCGGCTCTGCTGCAGAGCCTCCTCGGTTCGTACGACTCAAATCTCCTGCTGGCAGCTTTACAGCTGACGTCAGGAGAAGGGGAGGGGGGGGGGGACTTTGAATCCCTGTATCTCTCAAACCATAGCAGTTTGAGGGATAGGGTTTGTTGCAATTAGATTTTTTTTTAATCACTACCTAACTCTAAATATTTTTATGGGACACTACTGTCCCTTTAAAAAGGAAATTCATTTAAAACAAGTAAACTTTATTTTTTTAATGAAAACTTGGATGTTATAGGAATTTTCTTGCTGAGTAAAAGAAGGGCAATCTCTCTACTGACAGTTTTATTCAAAACGTATAAATATTTAAACAAGCACAAAGCAATGAAACTGATGCTATCACATTCTATGGAGAATGCAACAGACTGCAACAGAATTAGAGGCTGAACACCAAGGGAGAGATGCACTAAGGTGTGATAAAGCAGTGATAACTTCTCCGGTGTGATACATTCCCTAGTTTCTATATTATTCGATGGAGCCTATGCACCAAATTCTCTAAAGTTTGAAAGATCTCAGTGCATAGTCTCCATAGAATAACACAGGAATGGAAGAACCGATATCACAGGAGTAATGTTCTCTTTATGTTTTTATCACACCTTAGTGCATCTCCTCGAAGTGAATTATAGGTGAGCTTTCTGGACACCGGTAATGTAAAATAAATAAATAAATAAAATAATAGCTTTGAAGTGATGCATCCCCTCAGCAGTTCTGACATAGATATTTATATCTTTAAAGGGATAGTAATGGTTAATTTTAATTTGATTTAACATTTTAGACATTAAAAAAGATTAACATCAGTGTAAGTCTTCTCTCTCAATCCTTTATGGTTTGAGAGATATAACTTGCTAAAGTTACCTTTTCCTGGCTGTGTTACTCAAGTCTGCCATCTAGCTGACAGCTGCAGATTCCAGACATTTGACCAGACAGAGGCTCTTCAGCAGAGCTGAAATCACAGTATTTAGAAATAAATACTTCATTGGAACGGTCTACAAAGTGTGCTTGCAAGCCAGGCACACTTTGTAGACCATTCCAAATTAAGTATTTCTCTGTAGATATCGTTATATTGGCGCTGCTGAAGAGCCACATCTGGTCAAGCGACTAGAATCTGCCTCTGACAGCTTTACAGCTCGTCAAGCAGAAAGGGAAGGGACCAGAGAACTTTATTTTCCTATATCTCTCAAACCATAACTGTTTGAGAGATATGAATAAGTGCAAGTACTCTCTTTTAATTGTATATACCATATAGTTAATACTTTTTTCTGACATTACTATCCCTTTAAAATATTTACTCATCTTTTTATTAAGAAGTGAGCTTTTTAAAAATAAACAGGCAGAAATGATGGGTCAATACGTTCTAATCAGCCTCTAAATTCTAAGACAGACTACACTGCCTATCAGTCTCACACAGTATGATGGGAATTATATACAACAACAACTGGAGAGCTTCCCGATATACACCCCAGCTCTACGCTGCTGGGTGATTTTTAATATATATCATGAAGGCACATAAGAAACAATGAAACTGGCTATAAGCATAAAATACATTGATGGTAGAAGCTAGAGTTGTTTAGTTTGATTGCCTCTATCCCCAGACAAAACAGACATTGATTGGCCTGTTTTTCAAATGGATTAAATTTAAAAAATGAATTTAAGGTATGTAGCCATAAATTTTGTTGCTCTACAATAAAATGTACAAAAGCGATCTAACACAAAAAAAAGATTTAAATTAACACCTTAGCTTAACATCTTGGACAACCAAGAATTTAACCCTTTGAGTGCCAGAGGGGTACGTAACTCATTACCGAGAAATGTGTTGTGTACCCCACTGGCATGAAAAGGGTTAACAATTTTAAAAACACAGGGGCTTCACAAAATGTTTCCCATTCCTGTGTGTTTCAAAATAAAAGCAGCTCCAATGGATCTTCATAGTATTTGGGCCAATACTGTCAGAGTTGTAGTTCAAGAGTAATTGAATGATAAAGTATCCCCCTCCTGCCCCTTTTACTGATGTAACACTGCTCAACCCAGAACAGAAAGGTGGTGTCCAGATGGCTGGCAGAGTGGGACAATCCTCAATTACCTTAAGGGAAAAACCTGAAAAACCTATAAAGGGGGGCAGGGTTTTCATTGTTCTCACAGTAAGAAGATTGTCCCTTTCTGTGAGCTGTCTGGTCTTAAGACCAGATTCCATATCTGAGGGGAGGTGGCTTACACTAGGTAAAAGGGGCGGGAGGAGGATACTTTATCATTGAATTACTCTTGAACTACAACTCTGACAGTACTGAAATAACACTCTCCATTGCCCAAATACTATGAAGATTAATTGGAGCTGCTTTTATTATGAAACATTCCTTTAAAAAAGTGTTAAGTGAAAAGTAAACAAAACAAGTCATTAAAACATCAAAATTCCAGGTAAAGTCAATATAAATAATACTTATTTTTTCAAATGCAATGTTTATTAACTGTGATTAGAACATGTCACCCCATTCATGAATTTCATTTCATGGTACCTGCACATCCCCAGATATTCTCCAACAAACAAAGCCCTTTTGCATTTCATATTTCATAAAGACTACAAATTACTTTTGCTTGCAAACATAAATCCTCCTCCCTTTTTCCTCTATAAATAATCTCAGCCGAGACAAAGACGTGCGCTAGGTACAATCAGAGAAGATTCATGATTACAGGAAGCTGTATAGTGAAATTGTACTGCATGGTCCTTTTCACTACATCAAATGTAGTCCTATCATTACAGACAATTAGACAGAATGCTTTTAAAGTGGCCTTTGATGTAAGATGTGTTATTTTCATATACAAAAAAGTTAAATACATCAGGGAAATGGCATTTTCATTTGGAACAGAATGCAGATTGAATCCGTTGAGCGGCAGAGTGGTATCCAATGCATTGCACTGCAATAAGTTGGATACCTCTCATGCAAGCAAAGAGTTAAAGCATGAGTGGGTTGGAAATAAATATAATTGTACATACTCCTATTTATAAACAAACATAATTTGTTTCAATGAAGGAATTAAAAGAGACATCAAAACTGTAATCAAAATTCAGAACGCAGCCACTTTAAAGGGATAGTAATATTTAAACTGTAAAAAAAATATGCTGCAGGGATTATTCCCGTGAGAAAACAAGAGTACTTTAACCACTGAAAGGTGTTTTATTCAAAATGTATTACAGCTAAAAATTGAATCTGTTAGATGCAGTATCTCAGTGGCCTGAAATTTTAACCCCTTAAGGACCCTTGACGTACCAGGACCGTCACGGTCCTTGAACTACTCAAGGACCGATGACGGTCATGGTACGTCACGTACTTTTTACTTACAGTGCTCTACCGGGAGCACAGTAAGTAAAAATAGGGCCTGAAATTGACCGCTCCAAGATCGGAGCGATCTCTATCAGGCCCCATAATGACGCGCCGGTACACGTGACAGGTCACGTGTACCGGAGCGTCCAAGTGCACCTATGCGGTCATTATGGGACGGAAATGTCCCATGACCGCCAGTCCTTAAAGGGTTAAAGTGGCGCTGTTGCTACACCATCCTATATACAGCTCTCTTCAGTTGACCATAAATCTCCACAGGATGGTGTAGAAACAGCACCACTGTACAATTTCAGGCCACTGAAATACTGCACCTAACAAATTCAAGCATGAGCTTTAATAACTTTTGAATAAAACGCCTTTCCTTAGTTGGTGTTCCCTTGTTTTATTCAAGGGGATAAAACATACAACATATTTTTTTTACATTTTAAATATTACTCTCTCTTTAAACATGTTATGTCTCACAGTTTAAAAATAATATCACATATCCAAGCTTTTTATATAACCAACAGAACCACCCACAACCCCTTTTTAGGGAGCAGTAAAAACATTTATGAAATAAATGTTTTAGTGCTTTTCCTTTTCAGAAAAAAAGGGTACTTTCACTGCCAGGAGGTTTGTCATTCAATAGTATTGCAGCTCAAACAGTTTTGTTTTAATAAACTCTAATTTTCTTCTGTGATTGGTGATGGTCCTATCTCTTAGAATGGAGGGTTGTATTCTTTAATCTCATAGATTGTACTATAAAAAATTGCATTCTGAACACTAGTTGGCGCTGTTGAGAATAGAATTTAAAAAAAAATAGGCTTTAGTTACAATTACTATTGAATGTAAAATATCCCAGAAGTGGGACTATCCTTGTTTTACTTGCTTTTATTTGAGTCTAGTTGATGGGGAACTATCACCCCAAATAAAAGGGGAACTATCACCCCAAATAAAGTCTCTGTGACAGAACGCCATCACTTGTGAACCAGAGGCCCTTTTGGTTTGGGGGGGCCCGGACTGGGTGCAGCCATTTAGCCATACAGAAGCATGGGCCGAACCACAAAATGGAGAAGAGTGTCAGCTGGACTCTATTACGTATTGTGGGTGGGGCAATGGCTACCAGGGATAGTATCTGGAGTACCGCTGGTCCCTGCCCTTCCTCCGTGACAGTTCCAGAAGAAAAGAAATGTACAGATTCAGCCCTGGGGGACTGTTGCCCAATACAGGTGGAGGAGACTGTGGTCGCCCCCTGGGGTCCCTGGGAACGCTGGGCAGCCGGCCCAGAGCCAAGTAGGCCTGTGCCTTTTGTTGATTGTTGGTGGTGGATTGGAGAAAGACTTGTGCCTGCTGAGAGGCCTGAAAAGGCTGGGCCTGGAGAATGTGGTATGGAGGCTGGAAAGGGACAGCCACACGGCCCAGATGAGGTAAACCTCTTGGCCTTCCTGTTAGGGGTACCAGAGACTCCAACCCACCCACTAAAAGTTAGTGGTTCCCCATGCCTGCACATGGAGCTAAAACTGCAGACCTACTGTACAGGCATGGAGGCCGGCCTCTTATCCACGGGCTACAGGCCGGGCCTCCACTACCCTGGAAGGCTGCCACGAGTGCACACTCCAAAGGTGGGCCGCCTACCCAGAGAGATCGGCCTACCTCAATGGACTCGACTGGCAGACGTGGATTTTATGGGGCCGCCCCAACAGCCTCCAGCGAACCCATTATGGTCAAGCCGGGTCTGCTGGATTTGATCTGGGGGAGATATGTGACAGAATGTAGTCACTTGTGAACCAGGGGCCCTATTGCTTTGGGGGGTCGCGGACTGGGAGCAGCTATTTGGCCATATAGAATCATGGGCCGAACCACAAAATGGAGAAGGGTGTCGGGCACAGTCAGGTGGAACCAGGCCTGAGACTCTATTACGTATTGGGGGTGGGGCAGTGGATACCTGGGACAGCATCTGCAGACTGGGTGTCAAATGTCCTATTGCCTCACCCATTGTGTGCTGTGTTATTGTTTATGTGCAAAGTAGGTTTCCTGGGGTTATGTGCTTTCGTTTGTTGCTTTGTGAAACTGATTGTATTATGTCAGTCACTGATGTAAATGTAATTACCTTAGCAGACCCGATAGAAAGACTGTGTGTTTGTATTCTATTGTGTGTTGCCATACTTAAGTCCCAGTAAGATTGGGGGGTTTGTGAATCTCATCTGCTATTGGTTGACTGTGTTCACAGACATATATATATATAAACCCTGTGAGAGTCCAAATAAAGGAGTTCCTGTCTACCTCAAACATCATGTGTCGTCTGATGTTCTTGGGGAAAAGGTGTCAGCAGACCGAATCTTCGAGATCGGACTGACATTGGTGGTTTGGCCACTGGGAAGAAGCTGTTCGGACGGGTGTTCCCGGTCGGGGCACAGGGGACCTGTCACAGTCTCTACCCAACAAATACCCATCTAGCTATAAGCTTAAAAATAATTTTACTAGCCAGCATAATCACCACATTACTGAGAAATCCTACTTGTGCCAAGACTGATGGCCAGGCAACATCTTAGACACCTTTGCTTACAGACATCTGCGCGCCTTTGTTTCAGTCCCGGTATCCTCTAGGAGGCGTTGCATGGTACCTTTAGGTACCAGAAGGGACTGACAGCGCAGGTGCACAGAGTCCTCTAAAGCGCTGTTGCTTGGACGTTAGTCTTGGCAGAAGTAGGATTTCTCAGTAACGCGGTGATTATGCTGGCTACTACTGCTATTGTTGAGCTTATCACTAGATGGGTAATTGTTGCTGGGAGACTTTATTCAGGGTGATAGTTCCCCTTTAAGTTTTCAGCAAGGTGAATCCCTCCAGCTGTAGCCAGACTAAAACGTACATCATTTACTATCAGTCACTGGTTAGCAGGGTATGATGGGAATTGTAGTCCAGCGGCAGCTAAAAGGCCTCACCTTGCTATCCCGCTCCTTTGCCTTAAACTCTGCCTTACAGTAAAGTCTGTGTTTTTTGCACAAAATAAAATTTTTGTTAGTAGTTAGATATACAAAATGGTATATACAGATAAAGTGTGTTCTGTTTTTATACACCAGTATGCACCTGTGTTTATTGGCAGCATATTCCCCTATTTCTCTGTGCTTGTCATATGCATACCTGGGAACTCTCCGGATTTGCCCCGGAGACTCCGGTTTTGACAGAGCTTTACCGGGTCTCCGGGGCAGAGGCAGATTCCTTCGGATGTGGGGAGTTTCTATAGAAACTCTGCCCACATCTACTGTTTTTCTCAGTGTTCCTCCTTCCCCAGCCTTCTGTGTGTCACCTTTAAGCCCTGCCCCCCCAACTCGTGTCAAGCCCGTCCCCTTTTTGACACGATTCACGTCATTATTGTCACCCCCTGCTGCACCAGAGGACTCCCCTCCTGGCAGACCTCAATTGGAAGTTCCCAGGTATGGTCATATGTCTTCTGTGTGACGATAGGGTGGGATGTGCAGTCAGCGAGGCTGATGTACCAAATCGTTTTGGAGCAATAATGGAGCAAACAAACTGCAACACAAGGAAAACAAACATTCCATAAATTCCCATTGATTTAAATTTGGCTTTTAACATTTATATTAAGAGGTCAACAACATATTGAAATCTCTATAGCATCCAAGGGATTAAAAGTCCAATTAAAATAAATGCAATGTTTCATTTACCCCCTATGGTGTAGTTGGTATGCTCCAATATTACTACAGTTTTTCTTGCAGAGCAATAGGTTGCATGCCTCTATGGAACTCAAAGGGTTAACACCTCGGCATCAGTACATACAGATGGGGACAGCAACTGTCAGCATATAGCTGTACAGTACAGAGAAAATAGGGAGTTAATTATTCCGAGTGTCTGTAAAGAACTTGGGTGTACATAAACAGTTAAAGCACTCAACTCTCGTACGGGTTTGTTTGATGCACTGAAATTGCATATAAAAGCACATGAAAATCTGTATGCAATGTATATGCAATTATCACAGGTATTTTAAAGAATGCTGAATCGCATGATTCTCTGCTTTCCCCATAATGCTTTTCTTCAACTTCATCATCACTACTTCAACACTGCATGGTAATAGTGTTAACCAGCAATATTTTGTGCAGTTGTCAGTGTGAACAAGGCATCATATTGAAACCTTCCACACTCCATGCCCACCTCTTGCACTGACACCTTCCACATGCAATGCTCACCTCACACACAGACAACTCCCAGGCTCCATGCTAATTTATCACACTGATACCTTACACAATCAGTGCCCACCTCTCACAGTCACCTGCCACCCTGACCACCTCACATACACTGACACGTTTCACACTTCATGTATGCCTCAGTCACCTTTCACACTCCATGCTCATATCACACACTGAAACCTTCTACACACCATATCTGCTTCTCCCACCTTTTACACTCCATACCCACCTCTCAAATTGTCATATCCCATACTTCATGCTCACCGCCCTCTGACACACGCCATGCTTTCTTCTCACAATACTCACCTCACACACACAAATATATATCATACTCCATGCCTACATCTTACGATTGAACCCTTTCCACACTTCATACCTTCATGCCCCCCTTGCACTTGACTACCCACTTCCACACTTCATGCTCACTTCACACACTGAAACATTCCAAACCATAGATACGCCATGCCCAACTCACGCACAGACACATTTCAAACATCATGCAAACTTTCAAACTGAAACCTTCCACACTCCATGGTCACCTCACGCATTAACACTTTTCATACTCCATGACTGCCCCTTCCACACTTGGGGCCCGCCTCTTGCTCTTGACCCCTTACACACTTCATGCTCACCTCACACACTGACACCTTCAACACTCAATGCCCATTTCACAAGCACTGACACCTTTCACCTTCCATTCCTACATATTACGCCTGACCACCTTCCACAGTTCATGCTAACCTCATATACTGTTACCCTTCTACACCCCATGATCACCTTCCCCACTCAATGCCCACCACTCACACTGGTACCTTCCATACTCCATGCCCACTTCTCACACAGACACCTTTCACACTCCATAATCCATGATCACCTCACACACTGGCACCTTCCACCACCCATGCTCACCTTTTTCACTAGAACCCCTTCCAAATATCATGCTCACCCTTCTCACTCTCCCTTATAAGTATAAAAACAATGCTTTACTCCTCTCATATATTCCCTTTTGCTAATGTAAGGTGCTCCTGCTGTTCTGTTTTACTGAATCAGGGAGATAGGGTAGGGTTTATACAGACTTACTTTCATTCCGTAAAAAGGCTTATTAAAAATCTCCTCTTATTTTTTGAAAGAAAAGCAGACTAAATTTAACACAATAAAAAGTATGACATTTTTTAGTCAATGCAGGTTGTATGGTATCGAAGAAATAGTTAAACACAAGTGCGGCTCCATCTCTTTTTTCAGACTTGTATCTACAGATCCCTTTTCCTTACAAAAATGAATAATATTTTTCACTGCAGCACTTGACAAGTCCTGTCATACTGGATAGAAGATAAAAATGAAAACCTAGCTGCAGTTGTTTTACAGATGACCTTCAAAGCCACTAGAGAAATCTCCATGGCAAAGAATGTACAGCTCTTAAAATTACATTTTAATTGAGTGACGCTAACATTAGACAATTATAATCCCATCAGCAATGCAGCACTGCAGATGTACCTCTTGAGGTCCAGTGTCGATAAAGAGTGATAATCCATACATCGAAAATTATTTAACGTTTTCAGTCGCATACGGCTATACATTATAGGGTAGTCTGCTCCTGTGACCTTAGGTGTCAGAGGTCTGCAATGGATTGCACTACTGTACCAGCTTAGATATCATAAAGGTCTTCAATGCACGGTAGCACTGTTTGTACTACCTTAGATTTCAGAAAGGTCTCCAATGCACTGTAGCGCTGTTTGCCCCACAACAGGCACCAGAAAGGTGTCCATAGCATTGTAGAGCTGCTTGCAACATTTTGGACCCCCGAGTTGTTCAGTGTTTTGTGATGCTACTTACACAAACATGAACTCGAGAAAGATCTCCAATGTGTTGTATAGCTGTAGAACTGCTTGCACCAATTCAGTATAGCACTGCCTGCACAAATTACTGTAGCATTGCTTGCACAACTTACTGTAGCACTGAATGCATTCACTGTAGCACTGTAAGCACCAACTCACTGTAGCAATTATGGCATCAACTCACAGTAGAACTGCTTGCACCAACTCACTATAGCTCTGCTTGCACCAACTCACTGTAGCACTGCTGGCACCAACTCACTGTAGCATTACTTGTACCAACTCACTGTAGCACTGCTGACACCAACTCACTGTAGCATTACTTGTACCAACTCACTATAGCACTACTTGCACCAACTCACTGTAGCAATGAATGCACAAACTCACTGTAGCATTGCTTGCACCAGCTTAAGGGTGAGAGGTTGTCCATCACTCTCTAGCACTGCTTGTACCACCTTAATCAGAGGTCTCAAAAAACACTGCATCACTGCTTGCACTATCCCAGGCACCAGAGAGGTCTCAGACAAAGTTTAGCACTGCTTGCATCATACACTGGGAGCCAGAGAAGCCCCAACACGTTATAAAATTGTCAGAGGTGTAACGGAGGCACCAGCAGAAAGAAATATTAGTTTTTAAGACTGTCCATCCCTGGTCAGTAATATCCTATTTTGCCTTAAGTTAACACATAACACTCAAAATGTTAAACCTTAACCCTGTAGCCAATGACAATATTATCTTTTGTCACAATTTAACCTGTTATATATCAAATGGATGTCCAATGTGGCATGTGCATTGTTTTTCAAGGCTTGTGCATTGTTTTTCAAGGCTTTTGCACCCCTCCTGATCCTCAACAGGTTAATCAAGCACAAGCCTGAGCATCATGCTTCATAAATTTCTGGAGGATCAGAGGGGTGCACAATGCCTTGCAAAGCAATGCAAAGTGGTCATTCATTTCATATTAAATGAGTTAAATTGTGACAAAAGATAATATTGACTACTGAGTTAAAGTTTAACCCTTTGAGTTTCACAGGGGTATCCATTCCATTGTGAAGTGATGGCCGGATACCCCTCCAGCATGCAAAGGGTTAAAGCTGGCCCGGGATAAGCAATTGTAATATGACCACCCATTCCTCACAGGCTTTAAATCCAGTACTAAGCAGTCACTGACATTGTTGTCAGAAAGTGATTGCCCGTCCGTGTCTGGGTTTAAACCCAACCAGTAGTCAAACTCATTATTTCGTCATAAGTAAAACCCTTGAAGAACAAAGAGGTGTACAATGTACATTGCTTTGCAGTTCATTGTGCACAGCCTTATGCTTTATTAAACTCTTGGGGATTTGAGTGGTGCACAACCCACTGAAAAGCAGTGCACAGTGTACACCCATTTGACCTTCAAGGGGTAAATTTATGATATAAGGTGACACGGACAGCTGTGCTTAATACCGGTCAGTGATGGGCAATCATATGCGAAAACTTCACTTAAGTACACATAGTTAAGCAGAGGGCTGAGCAACGCACTGCTATCAAGTGCACTGCTTGCACGTCTGACACTCAAGGGGTTAATAGTATATAACTCCATGTTGATGTTCTATTGCTGTTGGTCCTTTAGCACCTTGAATGCTGCAAATGCCTTCAACTTGTTTGATATGCTGGTCTACATTCAGGAAGGTGTTAACATTTAAAACGACCCTTTTCTGTATTAAATTCTTGGAGGTTAGAGACTTATCTAGCACCCAATAGTTAATACAGAAAAGTGCAATATGTACTTTATATCAGGTTAACCCCTTAGGCTGCTATGATGACCATTAATTTATAAAAATGGAAAGGGTGGGGCAGGAAGGGAGCATGGCTGCTGCTGCCTCAGAACATGTGTGTAAGACTGGATTTTACCTCAGCAAACAAAAAAAGCCCTTTCTTGAATTTTGCATGGAGCTCAGTAATATTAACCCTCTGAGTGCCAGAGGTCTGAGCAAAACAACAATGCTGTCCAGTGCCCTGTTGTTCCATTAACTACATGAGTGCTGCACATGCCCTCAACTTGTTTGATATGTCGGTCTACATGAAGGTGCACTTTTCTGCATTAACTCTTTGGCGGTAAGGGATGTCTCCCGTAGACAGCTCTAGAATCCAAGTTGTTAATCAAAAGAAGTCTAATAAGTTTGGTAGTAGGTTTACCTCTTGAGAACCAACTGACACAGTCATTTGGAGCAATGGACAGGGTGGTAATAATGGCTACTTCCCCAGAGCATATGTAAGACTGGATTCTAGGCCACAGAAAACAAAAGAAACTAGCATAACATCTGTGATATTTAAGTGTATATGATCCCAGGCATGTTCGTTTTTAGATGTTGTCTGTTTAACTCAAATGCTATAAATCTCTTCAAAATGTAAGAAAAAAATAGTATAAAAGTAATTACAGTACTTGCTCGAATATAAGGCAAGAATTTCTTCAGGCATTTTAAGGTGAAAAAGTGACTTTGCCTTTTATTCCCATCCAGCGGGCAGTCCGGACATCTCCCTCCCTCTACCTTTAATCCTCAATAATGTGTCCGGCAGTCTACTTGATGTGTGCACACCTCCACACAGACGACGCGCAACACACAAAAGTACTTCCAGGACCTTCCTACTAATGCGCAGACTTCACATGCATTGATGAAAGGTCCTGGATGGACGTCATCAGTGCAGAGGCAGACACCCTTCAAGAAGACTGCAGACACATTATTGAGGATTTAAGGTAGAGGTGAAAGAGGGGCAAAACAATGTTGTGGTGTGAAAATTAGAAAACAATCCTCAATATAAAGGGATCACCTTATACTGAGGATTTTCCCTTCTTTTTTAAACACACATTTTAAAATTTGGCAGGGTCACCTTATAATCAGGGTCATCCTGTATGTGAACAAATATGATAATTTGCAACATTTTGACAATGCCCTCTATACAGTTTGTATTCTCTAGTGATTGCACTTTACACATTTAGAGCCTATGTAATCAATTATGTTTTTTAAACCTGTGTGTATGTGGTATAATTGTACTAAACAACTCTGGATCATTCTTACTCTTCTTTGTAGTGTTATCTATTGTCATAGATGGGGAATTGGGGAGTAGCGTATAATTTGGGGTGGAGAATAATTGGGCAGGGCATGGGGCCCCCTGCATTTTGCGATTCACTCCTGAACATTGTTTGTACCACACTGGGAGCAAGAGAGATCTCCAACTCATTGCAGCACTGCTTCCAACATGCCAGGCACCAGAGAGTCCTCAGACACGTCATAACACTGCTTGCACCATCCCAGTCACCAGAGAGCCTCAGACACAAAGCAGCACTGCTTGCACCATCCCAGGCACCAGAGAACCCCAGACACTCTGTAGCACAGCTTGCAACATACACCAGAGAGCCCCAGACACACCGTACCACTGCTTCCACCATCCCAGTCACCAGAGCACCTCAGACACACCGTAGCACCGCCTGCACCATTCCAGGCACCAGAAAGTCTCAAACACAATAACACTGCTTGCACCATCCCAGGCACCAGAGCACACACACCGTAGCACTGCTTGCACCATCCCAGGCACTAGAGAGTCTCAAAAACACAGTAGCACTGCTTGCACCATACCAGGCACCACAGAGCCTTGGCTACACTGTATCATTGCTGGTATCATCCCAGGCACCAGAAAGGTCTCAGGCAAACTATAGCACTACTTGCACCAACTCACTGTAGAGCTGCTTGCACCAACTTAAGGGTGAGAGAGTTCTCCATTAATATCTAGCACTGCTTGTACCAACTATCAATGCACTCTCCCAGGCACCAGAAAGGCACCGGTGTCCCCTCACCAAGAGTAACTCTGTTTTGTCAGGGTTCACTTTAAGCCAACTAGCATTCATCCACTCTATGAGGTCTGCTAAGCAACTGTTGATGAGGCATGTTGGGTCTTTAGTATCTGGGCAAAGGAGAAGTAGAGCTGTGTGTCATCTGCATAGCAATGATATCTTAGGCCATGTCGCCTGATGATGTCCCCCAGTAGTAGCAAGTAAATTGCTAATAGCAAGGGAGACAAGACAGAACCTTGTGGAAGTTCGCAGTCTAATTCTGTTGGTGCCGATGAGCAAGATCCTGATCTTACTCTCTGTGATCTACCAGTGAAGAAATATTTAAACTAGTTTAGATCTGTGCCTCCTAGACCACAGATGTGCTGCAAGCGCTGCAGCACTGCTTGCACTAGCCTAGGCACCAGAGAGTCCTCAGGCACACTGTAACCCTGCTTGCATCATACACTGGGAGCCAGAGATGCCTCTAACACATTATACCATTGTTTGTTCCACACACTGGAGCAAGGGATCGCCAACTCACTACAGCACTAACTGAAACATGTCAGACACCAGAGTCCTCACAGACACCTCAACATTGCTTTGATCATCCCAAGCACCAGAGAGGTCTCAGACCCACTCATGCACTGCTTGTACCTGTCTTGGACACCAGTGGGGCTTCACATACACACTGTGGAACGGTTTCAACCCACCTTAAACAGCAGTGGTGTCCCAAACACACACACACACACTGTAGCACTGCTTGCACTATCCCAGACACCAGAGAGGCCTCAGACACAATGTTGCACTGCTTGCACCCACCTTAAGTGCCAGATATAGTTCCAGCAGATTAAACTGCATTGTGGAATTGCCTGTTGTCCACAGTTGTGCAAAGAGCACACAAACTTTCCAATAACAACGCACAAAACTGTATCTTAGAATCACAGTTCCTTCCATTAGATGGCTACTATAATTAAGGCTGTATGCACAAAAGAAAGTAGGAGGAATTCTTGGAAAAAAACAACTGCATCTCCAGATTTTACTTGATGTACATGCATGCTGAGCACTGCACTGGAGAAAGCACTAGCATTTAACCTTTTGGTGCCCGAGGTGTATCCATTGCATTGGATACCACCCTGGCACTCAAAGGGTTAAGGAGTTTGAAGCCCCACTTGATTAAAGGTGATTTTTATCTGAGCCTTATGGTTCAACTGGCTTGTTTCAACATTTTCTACATAAGGCCCTGAAATGATCAATTTTAAAACATACCATCTGCTCAGTAAGGAGGGGAATAAAAATCCCCATTGATTTAGATGGGACTTTTAACCCACTGAATGCTAGAGGGGTCTCGAATGCATTGCATCTCAATGCTTTAGAGATCTCTCTAGCATTCAAGGGGTTAAAAGTCCCATTTAAAGCAATGTGGATTTTTATTCCCCTGTTCTAAAATTGCTCAAATATTGCATTCATTATAGGGCCCTAAGCTACTGAACCAGCAAATAGATATATGAATCAAAACAATTGGCATTTTACTAGCCCAGGATACAAGGATTATGTTCATTTTGCTTCCGATGTCTGAAAGTCAAATGAAATACTATGCTCATGGTCGCCCATTTCCTAAAATGATTTCCAAATGACCTTCCTACTTCACAGCTTAAGCAAACACCAATCTCTGACTGTTAATATTTTCCGATTTCCCATATAGTGCACACTGCTAAATAATTAAATTTTAATGTCCCTTCAGTAAATTAAATTAGCCTGGAATGTAAGAACCAACAAATTAACCGCAGCTGTGATTTTTCCAGAGATATCAAGCGTATTAACGTTCTTTGCCGTAGTCCGAAATGCAGGTATATAAATGCATGAAAAACACAAAATGGAGGCAGCTGAAGACATGTTCCATAATTAGGATTTCTTCAAATTAAATGTTTGCCAAGTAGTAACATCTTGAGAAATGTGAAAGTGCCATCTTCTGACATTTTACGGTATGACAGCTTGTGCAAAAAAAGGCTGCAAAATGTATTAGATGCTGTATGTGTATCATTATAGACGCCTCATTAAAAAGAAGAAAAAGGGTTAAGACTGTCAAAGCAAAATATGGGGTCTCTGTGAAATAGGTGTTACATCGCATTCAAAGCTTGAAGTATGTTTTGATAACCCTTATAACTTAAAAAAGATAGTAAGGGCATTATTGATTTGTATCTATGCTGATCACCCTGAGTCTCTTATTCATCAATCTAAAAAGATAGAATTCTGGAGCATACCAACAGCGCTATAGGTGTCAAAAAATCTGTAAACTACAACTGATTTAATTTAGGCTTTTAACCCATTGAATGCTAGAGTGGGCACCAACACATTGTTATACAGAGTTCTAGCATTCAAGGGATAAAAAAAACCAATTGGATTGAATGGGAATGTTCAATTTTTTGGGTAAGACCCTATAGGCGTTATGTAGGTAGCTAAAGACAAGCCGTTCTAGATCAGTGGTTCTCAACCCGTGCCCTCAGTGGCTACTAACAGGCCAGGATTTGAGAATTTCCTTGTAAGAGCACAGATGAGTTAATCAATATGACTGAGCCTCTGATCACCACACCTGTGTTCTAGCAGGGAAATTCCTAAATCCAGGCCTGTTCGTGGCCACTGAGGGCACGGGTTGAGAACCTCTGTTCTAGAACATACCAACTGTAACAAAGGAGAGAAATAAAAATTCCACAAATGTTCTTTGTTTTTAAATGAGGCTGTTAACCCTTGAGACATTTCACTGCATTGCTCCACAATATGTTGGAGATCTCTGTAGCATTCAGGTGCTGCAAGAGCAAATAGTGTACTAGCCTGCATAAAAAGAGGCATATATGCATGGGATGCTTATTTAATTCTACCTCTATATTAGGGTGACCAGACCTCACCTTTAACCGGGGACGCATATGAAAAATGCATACTGCAGGGCTGCTTTGATTTTGGTGCACTCCTGAAATATGCCTATTTCCTATGTGTCCCAGGTTAAAGGTGAGGTCTGGTCAGCCTACTCTATATAAATCCTTGGTAAGGTCTCATTTAGAATAAGGAATACAGTTTTGGGCACCAGTTGTTAAAAAATAGGATTTTAGTCTTACCTGTTAAATCCTTTTCACTTAGTCCATACAGGTCACTGGTACCATGGGATGTGTAGTCCCCTTTAATAGGCAGGAACAATTATGCAAATAATTTGCAAGGGGCGGAGCCTCCCCTCTTACTTAAGCCACCTTCTGGCCAGAGCCACCCATATTGATTTGAGACCCTAAACTGACCCCAGGTAAGCAAAAAGAAAGACTCCTGTGAGCATGCCCGAACGGTCTCCCACTGAATGCCACAGGAGAGCCAAGACTGGTCCCTTGACAGGGTGGGAGACCAGTGACCTGTATGGACTAAGTGAAAAGGATTTAACAGGTAAGACTAAAATCCTATTTTCACTGTCGTCCAATACAGGTCACTGGTACCATGGGATGTACAAACATTGAGCTGATCCAGAGGCGGGAAGTAAGGCAAGGACCAGGCGCAAGGCCCAAGTCACTAGAACTGTTAACCAGTTGATAACATAGCCCAAACTGTAAGTGTCAACGGACACCAATCAAGGGAACAATCCCTGAACTTAACACAGCACACGGAACACGAGCCAACCGGGCTCAACAGTAAGGAAGCACTAAGGATCACAGAGCGGAAGACCTACACAGGCAAGACTGCCTCCAGGACCTTCCTTCCAAAGCTGGCATCAGCCGATGCCAGTACATCAACTCGGTAGTGCTTAGAAAAAGTGTGCACAGAGGACCAAGTGGCCGCTCTGCACAGTTGATCAGCAGAAGCTTGATTCTTGTAGGCCCAGGAGGCCCCAATAGATCTGGTGGAATGGGCAGTCACCCTGAAGGGAACATGCTTATTCCTCAACTTATAGGCTTCACGGATGGTAGCCTTAATCCAAGAGGCAATGGTAACTTTGGAAGCCGGTCTTCCTGCCCTAGGCCCCTCAGGAATGACGAATAGAGCGTCAGACTTCCTGATAGATTCGGTGCGGTGAACATAAAACTTGAGGCAACGCACCACATCCAACAAATGGAGATCTCTTTCCTTGTCAGATGAAGGATTAGGGCAGAAAGAGGGAACCACAATCTCCTGATTGATGTGAAACTCAGACACAACCTTGGGTAAGAATTCCTTGGTAGTGCGAAGCACAGCCTTATCCTTGTGGAACACCAGGTAAGGAGGTTTACAAGACAATGCCTGTAACTCTGCCACCCGGCGTACTGACACAATAGCCAAAAGGAAGGCCATCTTCCAAGTCACAAGACGTAATGGAATGGAAGCCAAGGATTCAAACGGTGGTCGCTGAAGAACTCCCAGCACCAAATTGAGATCCCACTGGGGAGCAGGACTCTTGAAGGCAGGTCGAACATGAGTCACACCTTGGAAGAAGACTTTCACATCAGGAAGGATGGCAATCCGTTCCTGGAAAAACACAGACAAGGCAGAGGTCTGAACTTTGAGGGAACTCAGACTGAGCCCCTTGTCCACACCGTCCTGCAAGAAGGCCAGGACAGTGGGAAGATGGAAGTCAAGAGACAACTGCTTGACAGAGCACCATGTCACGAAAGTTGACCAAATGCGATGATAGATCTTGGAAGACACAGGCTTACGAGCACTGAGCATCGTCGACACCACAGAAGGAGAAAAGCCTTTCTTAGCTAGAATCGAGGATTCAACCGCCATGCCATCAAACGGAGAGAGTGAACATCCTCTTTCCACAGATACCCCTGAAGAAGCAGGTCCGGACGGGCTGGAAGTGGGATTGGATCCTTCACTGACATGGCCATCAATTCCGGAAACCAGGACTGGCGAGGCCAGTTTGGAGCAATCAGGATGACGGGACAACGTTCTCTCTTCAACTTCTGAATAACTCTGATCAATAGAGGAAGAGGGGGGAAGATGTAAGCCAGGGAGAAGTCCCAAGGGATCGACAAGGCATCCACCGCTAGAGCAAGGGAGTCCCTCAGACGGGAGCAAAACACCGGAACCGTCCTGTTGTGTCTGGTAGCCATCAGATCCACCACTGGCATCCCCCACCGTTGAGTGAGCATGTGAAACACCTCTGGGTGAAGAGCCCATTCTCCGCTGTCGACGGCGTGACGACTGAGGAAGTCTGCCATGACGTTGTCCACGCCTGGAATATGAACTGCAGAGATGACAGGCACGTGATCTTCTGCCCAAGACAAAATATCCTTGACTTCCCACCAGGCGGAACCGCTTCTTGTGCCGCCTTGTCTGTTGATGTAAGCCACCGCCGTGGCGTTGTCGGACTCTACTCTGACTGGAAGACCGGTCAATTGAGACTCCCAGTGCCTCAGGGCCAGCCGGACAGCTCGAAGTTCCAGAACATTGATGGAGAGCATGGATTCCTCCAGACCCCATTTCCCCTGAGCACTGAAGCGACCCCAGACTGCACCCCAGCCCCGAAGGCTGGCATCCGTTGTGACTGTGGTCCAATGAGGAACTAGAAAGGATTTCCCTTTCAAGAGATGAGAGAGATCTAACCACCAGTGCAGACTCGACTCGACATGAGGAGGAAGAGAAACAGACAGATGTTGATGATCTGGATGATTCCTGCACGTCTGGATCACAAATCTCTGAAGATCCCTGGAGTGGACCATGGCAAATGGTACTGCTTCGATCGTGGAAATGAACTTCCCCACTAAGGACGACAACTTCGGAACTGGAATTACGTCCATGTCCAGAATCCCAGCCACTCTGACGGCTATCTGGTGAGCCACGTCCTCTGGAAGAAACACCATGCATTGGCGAGTGTCGAACAGGAGACCCAGGAACAGAAGCCTCTGAGAAGGAATCAAGTCCGACTTGTCCAGATTCAGGATCCATCCGTGACGGTTCAGGGTGTGCATGCACCTCTGCAACTGCTGGTGGAGAAGCTCCGCTGAGGAGGCCTTCAGTAGGAGATCGTCCATGTAGGGTGTCACTCTGATCCCAACCTGATGGAGCACCGCTATCAAGGAGCCCAGCACCCGCTGGAAGACTTGAGGAGCTGTAGTCAGCCCAAAGGGGAGCGCTGTAAATTGAAAGTGTCCCCTGTGGCAGGCAATCCTGAGATACTTCCTGCTCTCTGGATGAATAGGGATGTGAAGATAAGCATCCTGAAGGTCCAGGGAGGCAAGAAACTCCCCTGGAGACATTGCTGCAATCACAGAGCGCAGGGACTCCTGGCGGAAGTGGGAAGTCACCACATAGGCATTGAGATCTTTGAGATCCAAGATGGGACGGGCTCCTCCGTCCTTTTTGGCTACCACAAACAGGTTGGAATAAAATCCTGAACCTGTGTCCCCCTGCGGAACCGCCTCCAGGACCTCTTTGTCCAAGAGATCCTGAATAGCGTCGTCGAACAGACGCCTTTTTGAGGGTTCCTGAGAAGGACGAGTAAAATGGAACCGAAAAGGAGGAAGGGAAGAGAAAGGGATCCTGTATCCCTCTGACACCACCTGAAGAACCCATGGGTCCGCCACTGACTCCTCCCAAGTCCGGCGAAAGATGCGGAGACGACCGCCTACAGCCGGATGCGGACCCGGGTTCGGCGAGTCATGCCGAAGCAGTCTTGGAGGTCTTGGCCTTGGAGGCAACTTTGGGCCTCCAGGACTGTTTGGGCTTGGAGGAGGAGCGCGTAGTGGGAGGACCCGTTTGGGCCGAGGAGCGTGTCTCAGTCTGAAAGGAACGAAAGGACCGATTGCGTTTGGCTGGAAACTTTTTCTTAAAGACTGAGGGTAGAAGAGTACTTTTACCGCCAGTAGCCTCACTGATCATTTCTTTGAGCTCAGAGCCAAAGAGCAAATTCCCCTGAAAGGGCAAGGAAAGCAAGGCTTTCTTAGAGGCTGTATCAGCAGACCAAATTTTCAGCCAAAGAGCGCGTCTAGCCACCACAGAAGAAGTGGAGGCCCTCGCCATCATGCGCACAGCATCAAAAGCAGCATCAGCAACATAGTTCTGAGCTTCAGTGATATTAGCAAGAAGCTGCAACTGTTCAGATACAGGCGCATCCTGGCGAACCGCTTCAGTCAGTCGTTCAGTCCAGGCTGCAATAGCCCTATTAACCCATGCCACAGCAAAGGTGGGGCGCATGGCAGTGCCAATAGAGGCAAAAATAGATTTAAGAGAGAGCTCTAATTTCTTATCCGTCCAGTCCTGCAAGGCAGAGGTATCTGAGACAGCCAAAGCAGTAGATTTGGATAGTCTAGACACAGGAGCATCCACTTTGGGAGGATGAACCCATTTTGCCAGCTCCGCTTCGGGAAAAGGGTAAAGTTTGGCAAACTTTTTGGAGATAGAGGAAGATCTATCAGGATTCTTCCATGCCTCAGAAACCAGACGGGCAAGAGTAGGGTTAGTTGGAAAACAAACAACAGGTTTAGATGGCTTTTTCTGAAAAACATCAGTAGGATCATAAGTGGATTCCTGAGTCAGAGGAAGGTTGAGCGTATTCAGGACCGCTCTGATCAGACCCTCAGCCGAAACTTCAGGGTCACACTCATAGGGGTCCCCAATGGACCTGTTAGATTCAATAACAGTACGTTCCTCAGCATCAGAATCCTGTAAAAGTTCTTCTTCAGAAGAATCAGTGATATCAGGAGCTCCCTGTGGCTTAGGCAGGGAGGTCCTGATAGTAGAGGGGGTCTGCCAGACCTGGAGAGCCCCCTGTACCTGAGAGGGAAAGAGTTGAAGCGTGGATCTGAGATCCCTAGTGGCAGCTTTAAACTCCCTCACCCAAGATGGCTCAATAGCGTGGCTGGGAAGCCCAGGGTTGCTATCTTTATCAGTACAATTAGGGCATAGATCCCCCACATTATCGCAATCCAGCCCAATGTGGCAAGAGGAGCAAAACGCCATGGGGGTAGAAGACCCCCCAGCCTCCTTAGTCTTGGGTCTAGCCCCTAGCTCCAGTGAAGTAGACATGCTCACAGCGTCAATATACCCCACAAAAAACACTATCACCCAGAAAAGTGTTAAAGATTAAAGTTTCACCCCAGAAAAGGTCTAAAAACGGACTTATCTGGCCAGCGAAGGGTTAATCTGGTGAGGAGAGAGAAGGCTCGGTCCCTGCGTAGTGTACTCGCCTTGGAAAAGTACCACAAAATGGCGGCCGTCATGACAGCCAATCAGAAACGAGCGCGAGCTAAGCGCTCATGGGAAATGTAGTTTTCCCTATGCAAGTACCCCAAACAGTGCCCGAAGCCCCCCTGAACCCCCTACATTAATAAAACACCAACCGGATGATAGAGCAGGAGCCTAGCATTAAAATGAGCCCACTCTGAAGTTGCTGTGACAAGCGGTTTCAGAGATATGTCCCAAACTGTGAATTCCCATAGAGAGTAAAGGAGCTCTGCTGCTGAGCGGGAAAAAGCCGCGCTTAAAGGCGCGGAACACCATTTTTAATAAAGTTTAGTAAAACATTAAAAAGTGCCCAAACAAGCATGAAATACATGAGAAACATAAATAAATGAATACCCAATGCTCCAAAACTCAGAGAATAACACAGAAATTGCATAAATAGTGATAATGCAATAAAAACACCCTATGAGTGCTGGAGTGTATTAAAACTCCCAAATACAAGCCCATCAAAGGGACACTGTGGGGACAAGTGGACCTTCAGCACTCAATGGGTGACTCACCTTTCTCGCAGACTTCTGTCTTCAGGTGACCATGATAGGGAGGGAAAGAACCAGAGGTAATTTCCCCAACAGGGGAGCTGCTTAACACAAGCTGTCCCCTCTTCAGGTATAGGTCCACAGAAATCCCTGGAAGCTGCACCAGCCACTTTGAAGAGGGCAATTCACAGCCATGGTCACCCTCCTAATGGTGGTATTCCATATTTGAATAAAAATAATAAAACTCTAAGAAGCATAGCTGTTCTCTGCCTGGTGTGCAAGCACACCAGGAACAAATCAATATGGGTGGCTCTGGCCAGAAGGTGGCTTAAGTAAGAGGGGAGGCTCCGCCCCTTGCAAATTATTTGCATAATTGTTCCTGCCTATTAAAGGGGACTACACATCCCATGGTACCAGTGACCTGTATTGGACGACAGTGAAAAAGACATTATTGAACTGGAAAAACTGCAGAGACGTGCAACAAAACTTATAAAGAGATTGGAGCATCTGAGTTATAGAGAGACTACCAAACTAGGTTTGTTTACATTACAGAAGAGATGTCTGTGGGGTGATTTGATTACAAATATATTCAAGGTCAATATAAAAACTAGAGGAAAGGTGTAAAAACAAAGGCAGGAATTTTTTACAGTAAGGGTGGTAAAGCTATGGAATTCTTTGCCTTGGGATGTTATGCTTGAAAAAAAAGCAATGGATACTTATATAGCACAGAGCAATACTGAAAATTATGACGGCTTCAATGCAGATAGGTTGTTGATCCAGGGAACAATCTGACTGCCATCTGGAATTTTTACCCACTTGGGCTTAAATGGAAATGGCTTTAGTGGGGTTTTTTGCTTCCTCTGGATCAACATGGGTGTTTTGGTATGTGCTGGACTTGATGGACACATGTCTTTTTTCAGCCTTGTCAACTATGTTACTACATTACAATTATTATTTGATATCAGGGGAGTTGCTAGGTCAGTGCTGGGCAACCTAAAGACCTCCAGCTGTTGTGGACTACAATTCCCTCATTCCACATCAGCCAGCTGAACCCTTACTACTAGACAGACAGACAGATAGAATGACAGATAGCTATAGTAGGGCTTTTAGTGCTGTGTAAAACAAGGTTCTGCTTTAGTCAAGCTATTAAATAAAATGTTTTTAAAGCCCAAATTCTCCAACAGGTGACACTATTGCTATTGAAATCTTTGAAGAGCTTTAGGTTGGTATCCAAATCTTTCTAAATACAGCAATAGAAACAGCAACACCTGGTGACCAAACTACAAAACTGTGTTTAGCAATCCACTTCATGAACACTATTTTAGCTCTTTTTTTATAACTCTTATTAATCACATACATTTTCATATATTTTTTATTAAAACTTGACTATTCAAGAAACAAACTATTTTCAGAGGAACGTTTTTCCTTTTGAAACAAATTATTGCTTAAACATTAAAAAAAAAAAAAAAAAAAAAAAAAAAAAAAGGTGGATACAGAACAAAGACACACAGATTATGTCATACAATCAAGCCCATTACTTGTATTGTAACAAGAAAGAAGTCAGATTTGGAATGATTACAGATGGGACCTCTGGCTTCCTAAATTAGTCCTTCAAAAGTACTATAATTGCAGATTCAGATATATGACAGATTAAAGACATAAATTATCAAAACCACAGCAAAAGCCCAAGAGCTTATTCAAAACTTCAGCAAAATACAATAATACACGTAATATGGCTTATTATGAATGAACCAAAAAAAGTCAATCATTTATGATTATGTTTCCAAACCTTTGAGTGACAGAGGAATGTGCAGCAATTTAAAGGTATACACTTAATATGTAAAAACAATATATGATATGATATATTGGAGCCATGAAATAAGTACACAAACAGGCTTTGTGTAAAGTGCTGATTTATTTGTCAATGTTTCGGACCTCTAAAGGGCCAAATTTATTGACAAATAAATCAACTCTTTACACAAGACCTGTGTGTGTGCACTTATTTCATGGCTCCAACACTATTTCTTTTTTTATGTTTACATTTTATAAATAGCACACAGGCAGGCAGTTGCTCTTTTCAATATGTCACATAGGAGTGCCCATTTTGTGTTTATATATAAAACCCCTCTGGTACTGAAAGGGATATATTATATATAAACACACACACATATATACATACATATATATCGTCTCAAAATTTCAAGTCCTGAGCTACTAGCCAGGCCCGAAAAGTTACTCGGCACTAGTTTCCATGCCTAACCCATATCCCTGCCTTTAACCCCACCCATATCCCCACCTTTAACCCCACCCATCTCAAGTATGGACCTCTAATATCTCCTAAAGAGGAGCACTTGGGAGGTATGGAAGCTAATATCTCCTTAAGAGGTATGGAGCCCAAATATCTCCTAAAAAAGGACACTTGGGAGATATGGCAACATAGGGAACAAATACAAATTCTTATTGATTTGCATTGGGCTTTTAATTACCTGAATGTGAAGCTATGTATTGGTGACCTCTCTAGCATTAAAGGGGTTAAAAAGTCCCATTTAAAACAGTGGACATTTGGGTCAATTTATTTGGAACCTATGCTGTAATTTGTTACTCCACAACTGATCATTTTCTTTGTACATTCTGCCTTAACCCTTTGAATGCCAGTGGGGTATGCAAAGCAATTAGTTTTTTATCCCTCTGGCACTCAAAAGGTTAAAACTAAAGTTGGCTAGTCACTCCCATTAAAGCAGAACAAAAGCCTCATTACAATAAATTAAAGAAGAAAGTAACATACAGCTGGCTGACTTCACTGTCATCCATACTACTAGATCTTTCTTGATTCCCACTCATATACATTGTGTCAGTGTCATGCATCTGAGAGACAGAGAGCCATATATTCAGGAAAAGATCAGCCCTGTGTATAACTTTAGAACACTTTTAGGTAGTATTGTTCCTTTGACTGCTTTCCAGCCAGCCATACCTGGCTTGACAAACTCTCAAGGTAAAGGGCCTGATTCTCAGTTATAAATTCCAGGCTCACTTACTACAAGATTTGCATAGTCTGGAGGCTTCTGGAGCCTCTACATTGGTGTCATTTCTATGAGAATGGAAGAGAGGGAATCCCTGCTTGCCACTCTGTATTCATAAGGGGAACTCTACAGTCCCTGGCTTGTTAAGCGTTTCATGAAGGCTTATTGGCAGACTGCTTGGCTAGGACAAGAAGTGGCACATCACCTAAAGTTTGTTATGTACACTTGCCGACATAAAAAATAAATAATAATAATACAAAACAAACACCTCTATACTTTTCCCTAATCTGTCAATTGTCATTGTCACTAGTGGACCACAGAACTATTAAGCATGAGAGGTGTGCGTGTCGGGGGAGACGCCTCCTACAGCTGCAATCGTTGAGTAGAACATGACATGAAATTATATATTAGGGTGGGGAAAAAAATCCAGAAGCCTAGTAGCCAGGATTTCCAAAATATCACTGTTGGTTCCTAAAATCCTGGAAATTATAATATATACACTTGTGTACATACACTCCTCGGTCTCCTAAAACGCACTGCCTGTTGATAAAAACTTTTGTCGGACTCCAAAGGTTCTTTATACTTTTTCCACCCATGCTTTACATAGGCAGTATTAACAAGAGGGGAGTTCATAACCCTTTCACATTTTAACTCCTTAACGACCGGGAAATCTGCTCCGCGACTTAAGGACCGCGGAGCATTTTTTTTTTTCCGGTTCCGGACTCGTTGAACGGTGCGCAGCCGCGGGGGGAGCCCAGAACTCCATGACGGTCATAGTACGTCATGGGTCGTTCAGTCAGATCGACCCTTGACGTACTATGACCGTCAAGGGTCGTTAAGGGGTTAAAAGGAGAAACACACAGAATATAGGGTTCAAATGTAAATATTTACTGATAAAAAAGTGGTGTAATTCAGAAGTAAATGCATCCTAAAAGACAAGCAGTACAGTTGTTTTAAATTGGGGACTGTGACTCACTGACTCTTACAGTTCTCCGATGCATTAGCATTCAGCGAGTTAACTATTTGCATGCCAGAGGGTTGAAGGCACAATTTCAATAAACGGGATTGTATATTTGTATGGTGCAGCTGCTTTGCCCCAGAAATACTCCACTTTCGCAAGTCACTGGTTCTGCCCATTTTTCATGTTACCGTGTATAGTTAGACGGACAATGAACCACCTTAGAGCTTGAAGGTTGAGCAGTTACAGGTCAGATAAACAACCAAGGGTCATGCTCACCTTCTCCTCCTGGTAGGCCATGTCTATCAAATTGATGCTGTGGAACATGCCCTGGTGCTTGTCTGATACACATTTCCCTCAGCAGAGAACAGCACAGTTTTTACAGCTCAAGCGCCTGACCCGCGTGATTGGCACAATGAGAACAGCTACTCCGGCTGGACTCGTGAGATGTGCAATCTCTTTCCACAGCTCCTCCCGGGAACTCTTTCTCTATTGTGGTAGTCGCTGAGCCTAGCTGCTGGACTACCTTGGCCAGAGTGGTGTTGACTGGCAGCAAAGACACCCGCTGGGAAAAAGAGCACAACGGGCAGGGCACAGTGCTCAGACTGGAAGAGCCACCGACACTGACAGGCAAAACTTGAACGGTGCAGGTATCCGGGGCTGCACACTCCTGTACACAACTCTTACAAAAGTTATGGAAGCACAGCTGCACAGTTAATTACAGTGAGGACAGGTAACAGATTAGATTGCTGGCTTCAATTTCCACTCGCCCTCATTCAATTTTTCCCCACCAAATGCGAGGATGTGAGTGGAAATTTTGAGCCCTGTATATATTAATAGTGGAGATTGTAGCCGTGTTAGTCCAGTGAAGCAGATGTAAAATAACAAACAAAATTCTGTTAGTCCAATAAAAGAGGTATTACAAGATCCTAATTTTGTTTGTTATTTTACACACACACACACACACACACACACACACACACACACACACACACACACACACACACACATATTATATACATAAGCATCCTGATAAAGGTCACAAGAGGGGCCGAAACATTGATGGAATAAACCAGCACATATTTTTCACCCCTGCAAAGACCTGTGAGTGCTTTCTTTTTTCTACAAACACAGTCGGTAAAACAACCTGTAACACTGTAGTCCCTGATGAAAGTCCCAAGTGGGAATGAAACATCGAACAAAGACTGGCACTTTATAGTTTTAATGTGTTAAATAAAGTATTGTTTTAACTAAAGGGGGTGCTCGGCTTATTTCTATGGATTGCTACGGTATAGCGCTTGGGCCTTGAGCACCTCGAACAGATTGAAAAGCGTGTGCAGCGGTTCTAGTAAAACAACATCAAACGCTATTGCACCAGAAGTGCCTTCTTTTCTGTTTGTCTCTACACTTCTAGTACATAAAAGCTCAAAACTGAAAAGTCTGATTTCACTTGTGGCTGTACTGCCTGCAGAGAATTCAGTCCTATCCATTAGAACAAAAGGGAGGCTGCATTTGAGCTTCAACCAAAATGACCATGGGTATCATTGACTACTGAATCTGCTTTTAGAGGACAGAGAGGCTGCAGAGTGGTTAAAAACCTGCTCCCAGAGATTCATGTATCAGATTCTTTTAAGTTCTGATGCTGTGAAAACTCGCTTTCAATTATCTATGTCTCAGATTACCTGCAATGACGCTTCTCACCTGACCTTTATATTCCTTCAGAACAGGCTCTCTCACCTATGCTCCTGCATAGAACCTATTTGTTGATTCTGTTGCTGAGTCTGTTTGGCTTCTGTTTGCTGTAGCCGTGTCCTGGTTTCAGTATTCTTGTCTGATTTCCTTAACTTCACTGCAGCGCTTCTGGAATCAGATTCCTGTGATTCAGTACTGCTCTTCTGTTGGAGATTCAGCCTCCACTTGCTGAGGCGGCCTTATTGCCGTCAGCATTCCAGCCCCTTGCTTTTGTTGCCAACAATCCTGCACACGCCAACATGCTATGTATTCTCATCTGTATCTCTGGTATCCAGTTTTGCGCTGCTGCCATCTTATTCAAGTCCCTAAAGGTGTCTGCGTCACTCACCCACTGCTATTTGCTCTAATGACCAAACAAGCAAAGTCTGTTCCTGTGACACTATCTGCTAAAACTGGATTGTCAAGTGCTAACAGCTCATCCGGAAGCTCCAGTTCCTGTTCCTGCTCTAGACAGTGGTAGCAGTGGGTATGGCTCCAGATCAGGAACCAGTGAGGGGGTTCTCCAGTCCTGCCATACTCTGCATCACTTTGTTCATTATCATAATTAACCAAATACTCAAGCACTGAAACACAATTTCTATAGTAGAAAGCTCGACAGGACCATATCACATTTTAGTCCAGCATTATCAGCCAATACACCTTATGTATAAAGGTAAAATGGTGTGATTCTGGAACAAAAGAACTACACCCTATGGAGTTAGAAATGAAAATTCACAATGATTTAAATAGAGCTTTTACCCACTTGAAAGCTAGATAGTGTGTTGAAGACCTCTGTAGTATTCAAACTGTTAAAAGCCCCATTTTAAACAATAGGAATTTTGGATATTTGTCTCCCTTTGACAGTGCAGTTGGTTTCCAACAGATTTACCCTAGTTAATCTATACAACACTTCAGGGATTTCTTCTAAACCTGCATGTCGCACACAAACAACATTCTACTAGTGGGAATATTTTAAATCGTATATAGTTTTCAACCACAGAAACGTCTTTGTACAATGAAAAGCATTTCTTAGCTGATAATTGCCATTTGTTTACCTCTGTGATCGGTACATCTTCTCTGAGCTCTGTTGTGTTGGCAGACAGCAATCCGATAACCCTCACCAACTTTGCACGTCTGTGGAGATAAAAAGATCTTAGAATGACGACATTCTAGAGAGCTGTTTGTACACCACTGCAAGTTCAAAAGACCAGTTGAGCATCTCTGTCCAATACTTTTTCACATGTAAATTACTCTTGGGGTTGGTCACCCCAAGAGTAATGGGAGAATACAGACATGGGTCCCTTGCACACAGATGCATTGAAAGAACAGTCACACCTCATTTACAAGGCCCAATGAGGACGTAAAGTATGGGGGTTGTCTGTGTCCCTCATTCAGAGAATTGTCTGTCACTTCTTGGCTGAAATGTCACTTTGGTAGGACTAATATGAAATGTTTCAGAATATTTCTTCTCTGTGTATGGCTCTTATGAGCTATAAGAGATTGCACCCTGGGTAAAGGACACTAGTTCTACTGAGCTATTTGTGTACCATTGCAGGTTCATAAACCAAGTTAAGCAACCTTGCCCAATACTTTTGCACATGTAAATTGCTCTTGGGGTTGGTTACCCTAAGACTAATGAGGGAATCAAAACCTGGACCCCTTGCTCACAGGTGCCTAGAAAAAGAACAACTGAACCTCACTGACAAGGCCCTGTAAGGCTGAAATGCAAGTCCGGGGTTGGCTGCTTCTATTGTACCCAACACAACGGTCTGGAATTTTGTGGCAGGACTCTAATTTTGGCAGGAGTGTAATCATTCAAAATATTTCTTCTCTGTGTATGGCACTTGTAAGCTAAAAACAATCACACCCTTGATGGAGGACACTTATCCTAATGAGCTGTTTGTACACCCTTGGGAGTTCATACGTTTACGTTGAACATCTCTGAATAATACTTTGCACATCTAAATTGCTCTTCACCTAAGAGTAATGGAGGAATCCAGACGTGCATCCCTTGCTCACAAGTGACTAGGGAGAACAGCTGCATCTCACCAATAAGGCTGAAATGTATGTCTGGGGTTGGGAGCATCTCTCATTCAGAGATAAATTGTCTGGTATTTGGGAGCTGGACTGTCATTTCAGTGGGACCAGTAGAAAAATTATTCAGAATATTTCTTCACTGTGTATGGCATTTGTGAGCTAAAAGAGATTGCACCCTGGGGGAAGGACACTTGTGCTAATGAGCTTTTTACATACCATTGCAGGTTCATAAACCCACTTGAGCATCACTGACAAAGAACAGAGCTTTCCACCTCAACTCTCTCCTAAATATACAGTCATGAATTACCATGGAAAAAAACATATATTGCAGTGATTCTTCTAATGCGTAAAACAGGGTACTCCCACTGCTGGGGGATGTCCCATTCACAAATTCAGTTTATGAAAAGTGACCACAAAGTGGAGCTCTTACTATTGTTTGCTATGAAAAACTACAGTCCATGACCAGAAGGCCTCCAAGAGAGCAACATTTTCAACAAGAAAACCAATGAAGTGTTGAAGGCCTCTCTAGGGTTCAAGAGGTTAAAAGCCCAATTTAGATTAATGAGAATTTTATGTCCCCTCTATGGAGCAGTTTGTTTGCCCCAGAATTCCTCAGTTTTTCTATTTAACAAAAGGCTATTTACGCATCCTTTTCATTCCCTTCCACTTCAGTCCTCTTCCATTTCTGTCTCTTTGGAGTGAATATACAAAACCTATTTCATGCAAAATCAAACACAGGAATCTATTATGAGTCCCTACTCCTGCCTAAAATCAAGGTTCTAAGCTATGTTCATGCAAAATCCTCCCCTTAAAGGGACACTAATGTCCCATAAAAAAATCTTCTAGTTTTGTAGAGGTTAAAATAATAAACTATTTGCCATAAATCCTCTCTCTTAAACTGCTATGGTTTGAGAGATATGCTTTGAAAGTCACCCCCCTCCCCTTCTCCTGACATCAGCGTCTAGCTGACAGCGGTAGATATCAGTCAGTCGACCAGCCGGCGGCTCTGCAGCAGAGCCTAAATCGCGTTATTTCAAAAGAATTACTTCACTGGAAAGGTCTACAAAGTGTGCCTGGTTTGCAAGCACACTTTGTAGACTGTTCTAATGAAGTAATTATTTTTAAATAACAAGATTTCTGCTGTGTTGAAGAGCCTCCAAGTCATATGACTTGAATCTCCTGCTGTCAGCTTAACAGCTGACATCAGGAGAAGGGGAGTGAAAGGGGCACTTTGAATGCCTATATCTTTCAAACCATAGAACTTGAGAGATAGGATTTGTAGCACGTAGTTTATTATTTTAACCTCAGCAAAACTAGAAAGACCTGTTCTGGGACATTTCTGTCCCTTCAACTCTGTTTGCTCCGAGGGGAAGACAAGGGATGCTTTAGGTTAGTCCAATGTACTAACCAAGGTGTAGAAGAAATTACATTAGTGTATGTCATCTCCTGGGCTATGGAGCTGACGTGCAGGGCTTGTTGGCATTAAAATTCTGCTCTGTTGGCGTGTGTCTGCCAGTATGTACTACACCGATCATACACTGTAATGCATATAAGGTGAACACATTTCCCTTTGAGTCAGGGACAATTATGGAAACATTATTCTGCAGACTTGTACAGGAATCAATGGAACCCTGTAGTGTTTCTATTTTATAAGCGTCCCTTGTTTAAAGGGAAATGTGGTCACCTTAATTGCAAACCTTTGAAGAGGACTTGTTGCCTTAAATTTTTTTGCATATTTGAAAACTTAATTCAAAGCTGACTATATTTCATATTGATCAAAAGTTTAGTAACTACATAGATACTTGGGCCTTGGTCTTGTCTTATGTTCAGTGCGTATTCCATTAGCATACAACACTGCACTGAAAATCTTAATTGGCGTATGAAACTGCACATGCATATATTGGCACACTTTTTTTTACTTACATTTTTATATATGTAATTTGCAATTAACCCTTTCAGTACCAGAGGAGTATACAACGCATTGAAAGGGTTAACAAGAGATAATGACAACCTAAACCTAACAACTAAACCTATTTTACAAATTCACAGTATCAGCCATATTTAGTCGATAAGAATTTTTCATAAAAATTATATTCAATAGAATGTAAATATTCATTTACGCAAATAAACTGAATCTATGAAATATTATTCTTTTTCCACTGACTAGCAATACAGAATTTTTGTCCCCAGACATATACTATAAATCATTTCATCCTCATACTCTGAGACATTTCTAACCCTTTTCCCCCAATAAAACTTCCTAAATACCCAAAAGTACGTAGTTCATTAGTGGATAAAAGAGCAAATTGTCAACACATTTACAAATTAAAAATACTTTTTTTGAAGAACCCCCATGTGTGTAAAAAAAAGAACCTTTCTCAGCATAACCTCTAAAGAAAGTATCTGGCATTTCACTCTACATTAGGGAAAGCTTAGAAGGCACCATATAAGTTAAATGCAACATTTTAAAACCCTGTTCTCACAGGTTAATATTAACACTGCCGTTATCTTTCCAATTAATAATTTCTAACCATTCAGCATCCAGAACTACCCGAACCATCTCTTCCCGATGTTCCTGTCACCTTAATTTTTTTGTAACAATAAGCAATATTCAATATATAGGCGAGATTTAATTAAACTTTGGGGACCAGTTCCTAATGAAAAGTTCCCTCTCTGTGAGCTGTCTGGTCTATGGACCAGATTTCACATTTGATGGTAGACGACTTATACTAGGTAAAAGGGGAGGGAGGGGGAAGTTTATCATTCAATTACTCTTGAACCACATCTCAGACAGTATTGGAATAACACTCTCTATGGCTCAAGTACTATGAAGATTAATTGGAGTTGCTGTTTTTGTGAAACATTACTATCCCTTTAAGCTGAGTTTAGTTATAAGGCTGTATTTTCAAAATAAAACTTGAGTAATTATGGGACAAACCAACTGTGCCAAAGGGGAGTAATAAAAATCAGGGCTGCCAACAGAAATCTTGGGTTCCAACACAAACATAAAGCAGACCCTCCACCCCTCGCATGTGCACTGCAACCTGGAAGTATATGTAAACATAGAGCCCATGGAACTGCTCCACTATACAGTATGATATGAAATGGAGGACAGTGTGGCCAAGGTGAGCTCCAGCTCTCTGCTACACTACCTAAAGAATAGTCTTAAAAAGGGGTCCTCCAGGAGATCTTACAGAATCCCTGTGGGCCAGTCTGCTCATCTGGGGACCCCTTTTGACAAAGTGTCTACACCCACTTCACTGCGGTTGCTGGGGCATTTTGAGAACTTTTATCTATTCCAGCTACTCCGCGTATGTGGATGACCTGCCTCCCCATTGTGTATACAACGGTCCTATCAAACTTCTCCCAGGTGCTTCCATTCCCTTTGGTCATATATACCTTTTCAGAAACAGAGCTGAGAGCTCTCAAGGAATACAATGAGGGGGGCGTCAAAAAGGGGTTTATACAGCATTCCACATCTCTGCTTGGAGTGGTATATTTTTTGTGCGTAAAGATAATGGAGGGTACGACCTTTCATTGATTACCGGGAACTCAACAGTATCACCATTACACCCCCTTGATTTCCGAACTTCTCAACTGCCTGAGTTCAGCTAACATCTATTCCAAACTGGATCTTAGAGGGACATATAAACTGGTAAGAGTTCAAGAGAATGATGAGTGGAAGACGGCATTCCATTACAGAAATGATCATTAAAAGTACACTGTGATGCCGTTTGGTCTCTGCAATGCTTCTGCTACTTTCCAGTACTTCCTGAATGACGTGTTTAGGGACTTTGTCATTATTTATCTTCATGACATTCTGGTTTATATGAACACTATTCAGAAACATCGGCTTCATATGAACCAGCTCCTTGCACATCTACAATAAAATCTCTATGCCAAACTAGAGAATGTGTATTTGACACTGATAAAGTGGAGTTTCTGGGGTATATTGTCATCAGTAGGCTTAGGGTGGACTGACCACATCTCACCAATATAAAAGGGGTTCAATGATTTGTAGGGTTTGCCTACTTCTACAGGCAATTCTACAGGAGTTAGAACGTAAAGATAAATACCTTTATTTAGGCACAGAACAAGGTAAAGAATGAGACAATAGGAACAGGCAGAAGGTCGGAAGATAAGCACACACTACTATCAGGAATAGTAGGCAGCCTAGACTGGACCAAACTGCTGAGATTAGGCTGGAGCCACTGGAAGTCTCTACAGGAGCTAAGGCTGGAGCAGGAACAGGGACCCCTCGGATCCTATACCACAGGAACTCGAACTGAAACAGGAACCGGATCCGCCACAGAGGGTCTTCTACTGGAACAAGGACTGGAACTAGAACTGGAGACTCTGTCCAGTGACAATGGAAAACACTGACACTCGCCTGCTGTCAGTCTAGTTAGGAGGGAAGCTGACTCACACCTGAAGTCAACTTTAGCTAGGAGCTGATCGCTGGCTCACGCCTGCAGTCAGGACCACTGAGGTCTAATACCGGACTCACGCCTGCAGTCGGTATAGAAGAAAGTCTACCAGGGCCCCAGGTCTGCGCCAGATGGATGTCCGCAGGAGGGAGGCACTACTGAGACAAGCCGGACAGAGCCAAGGGGCAGCACCAGATAAGATGGTCAGACAAGCCAGATCATACACGACGGGGTTAGTCAATCAGAGCCGCAGGTTTGCACCAGATTGGATGTCAAACAAGCCAAAGGTCATACATGGAGAGGATGGTCAGACAGAGTGTAGTGTAATGTTTACGAATCGAGACACAATGTCACCAGGGAATCCCTGTGACGCGCGCCCAAGTAGATGCAGCTGGAGCCGCCAGGGGGAGCAGCAAGGAGGCCGGTCGCCTGGGTGAACACCAGGGCGCACCAATACTCCCAACAGACGCAGCTAACCCGCAAGGATGCCGAGACCGGCCGCCCATTGGGTCTAGAGGCCGGCTAAAGGTAAGCGAACGCTTACAAATTCATATGGAATTTCTCTCATATCATCCAGCCTATTACCGTCTTGATCCAAAATCAGAGCTTCTTTCTATGGACCGAACAGGCTCAAAACGCCTTTGTTACACTCAAAAGACGATTTATCTCAGCCCCTGTGCTGGTTATTCCTGATACTTAGAGATCCTTCATATTGGAGGCTTCCTCGGAAGCAGTGGGAGTAGTTCTATCTCAGAAACAGGGAAAGAGAGCAACTGCATCCCATGGCCTTCTGCTCACCTCGGCTTACTGATCCTGAGAGAAACTAGATGTTGGACACAGAGTACGCCTCGTTATTAAACAAGCTTTGGAAGAATGGCAACACCTGCTGGAGGGGGCTAAACATCCTATAGTAATCTACATAGACCACACCAATTTGGAATACCTCCTGTCTGCCAGTAGACTCCGTCCACCACAGGCACGATAGGCATTGCTCTTCAGCCACTTTAGATTGCACATTACCTTCAGACCTGCATCCAAGAATGAAAAGGCAGATGCCCTGTCACGAATGGCACAAACTGATCATTTGGATCGAAAACCTTCCAAACAGAAGGAGGCAATTCGTCTTCTCTTTGGGATCGTATCCAAACCCATTCCACCACTTCTACAGCTCTTTCTCCATCCAGTTTTACTCCTCTCAATAAAGATCATGTTTTTGTTCCTCCTCTTGTGAGTATCGATGTCCTCCAACTCATGCATGATTCCCTATGAACGGATCTTTGATGTCAGGAAAAGACTAAGCATTTGCTTCTTCATTCCTTCTGGTGGACGGAGATACACTCGGACATTAACAAATACCTTGCCTCCTGTCCTACTTGTACCCATTTCAAGGATCTGCAGTCCAAGCCTGCTGGTCTATTACAACCACTACTTGTGCTTCCGGGTCCGTGGTCAGGCATTGCTATGGACTTCATCATGGATCTTACTGCAGTACAGGGACATGATTGTGCTCTGGTAGTGGTGGAAAGATTCACAAAAATGGCACATTTAATTCCCTCTAAGGGACTACCTTCTGATTCTGGAACCACTATGCTCTTCACCAGAAAGATCTTCCACCTCCATGGTCTCCCTGAGACCATTGTCTCAGATTGGGGAACTGTTACGGTTTTTTAGGACACTCAGACCAGTATGTGAAATAAAACACAATTTTATTAGAGTAACAATAATGCAAACGATCACCCTCTAGTGGCGGTTGAATAGACACACAGTGAAGACTGATATGTTACAAGAGTTAATGCACAATATAGTTGACATGCACAATTACTATGCAGATAATGGTGATCTCTACCCCAAAGGGTTAAGAGCTAAACACAGTCAGTCTCAGATGTGGTGGTTTGGCACGCCCTGGGTGTTAAAAGGAGGTGCTGATAGAGACAGTCCACAATGTACTGGAATCGTAGATGCCTAGCCAAAGTGACCGAGTAGTAAACAGAACAGAGATCCAAATAGCCCCCACGGGCGTACCTACTGGAAAACTGCTTCTGCGAGTGCAAGTGTGAGTAGCCCCCACGGGCGTAACAGAAACTGGCCTGCAATGCAAGAGCTGACTAAGCCTCTTCAGACTTAACCGGATACCAGTAGTGGTAGTGCTACAGCCAATAGCCCCCACGGGCGTATACAACGGAATCTGCCAGAGCTGAAGCCTTCCCTCAAACACCACTCTGCTTTAAAAGATATCGCCCAGTAACAACGAGAAGGGAGAGCCTATGGCGCCCAACCGGCCCACAATAAGTGGCTACTCTGCAACGGAATGGATAGAGTCGCCGTCGGTAAGCGTCCAACTCAGCAGACGTAGCACCAAGGAGGAGGCTCTATTCTGGGAATCGAGGTAGCGAGAGCAAGGCAGCACTGCTAGGGTTAATATGCACGTTTACACGAAGCTCTGCAAACAACGAGTCTCTGCAAGTATAGTGAGGCTCACTGAGGCACGCACAGCTCTGCAAGTATAGCGGTACACTGCACTGATAAATGGCAACACCAGGCAAGGCGGTCACACGGTGGCTGGCAGCAGCGGTTGAGAATTTCGCGGCGGCGACAACGGGAACGGAGGTCACTGGAACAGGCTGGAAGTCGATCTTCGGAGCAGGAAGTCAGCCGGGCCGGGTCGGAGCACGCAGGAGGTAGTCATACAAGCCGGGTCATACACGAACAGTAACGTCAGCCAAGCCGGGTCAGGATACAGAGGTGGTTCGCAGTCAAGCCGGGTCATACACGAACAGGAACACTCGAGAGTAGTCAGGACAAGCCAAGTTGGTACACAGGAATCCGGAACACTGGAACACAGCAACAGCACTACAGGCTCAGAAACACCACGAAAGGGCATCTGACAGATGTCTGCGCCAGGCATAAGAAGGTCACCAGGGGCGGGCCAAACTGGCTCAGCAAATCAGAGCGAACCACAAGTAAGAGTGACAAGAATCACAGGCACTGTGATAGGAACACAACTTACCTCCTGCTTCTGGTCCATGTTGTGTCAAGGTATTCACATTCACAGATCCCGTTGAACTGCATACCATTCCCAGACCAACAGACAGGCAGAGCATACTTATCAGGTTTTTGAACAATACCTCAGACGCTACATTACCTATCTTCAGGATAGCTGGGTTCCCCTACTTCCTCTGGCTGAATTTGCTTTTAATAATCAAGTCCATAGTTCCACCAAAACCACACGTTGTTTGCCACCTATCGGTTACATCCCATCATGCTTCCTGGATCCCCAATTTTCAGCTCTGTTCCCAATGTAAATACACATGTATGATCTATGATTCACATCAATTCATATGTCCGACGATCCCTACAAGAGCGCAGGGAAGACACAAACATTTTGCTGATAAACTGTATTCCTCAGCAGCAACCTATTGACCAGAAGATAAGGTCTGGCTTTTCCCCACCTATCTCTGACTACCCTGTCTCTCAAAGAAGCTAGGGACTTGATACGTCAAACCCTTTGAAATTATACATGTGGTCAGCACCACAGCAGTACATCTACTTCTTTTTACTACAATGGCTCCCTATTCAGCAATGCATCACTTACAAAGTCCTTCTGCTCACCTTTAATGATCTCCACACTGTGACCCCTCCTTACATCTCTTCCCTCATCTCCTCTTATGTTCCTGGCTGTCTCCTCTACTCAGCACACAATGCCTTTCTTGGTGCACTATCCACACCCTGTGCCCTCTCACGTCTCAAACCTTTTTCACTAGGACCATGCACTACCTTTTGGCAAATTCAGCACATGTAATCACAGCACTTGACATCCTCATACCCAGTTGTCTGTCTCCTATTACCCATTTAGACTGTAAGTTCCTTGGGGCAGGGATCTCTCTCCTACTGTTTCTATGAATGTGACACTTATTTTATCTTCTTCTATTTATTGTAACATACTTCTGTTGTAAGATGCTGAGTACACTGCGTGTGGTGCCATATAAAGATATACATATATACCTACTCCATGCGCATTCATCCAGTATTCATTGTCTTCCTAGTTAAACCATGGGTTGCAGACCCCTTTCCTAATTGCCAAATACATGCACCAGGACCTCTTCTTATAGATGGAAAAGAAGAGTAAAAAGTACAGGAGATACTGGATTCCAATCTGCAAAGAGGCTTTTTGAAGTATCCCATCAACTGTAAGGGTTGCAGTCCAGAGGAATGATCCTGGGAACCCTCCACCAATCTACATGCCCCTGCCGAGGTCTGAGCCTTTCACTTACTACACTGATCGTCCAGCTTCAACACTTCTCCGAAAGATGCGCCTAAAGGAGGGGTCCTGTAAGGCTCAGGTCTAACTGCCACCCTGATACCTGGTTGTTCCCTGTCTCCTTACTTTGGATATTGAGGTATGGTGTGCCTCTCTGTGAGTCCCAACAGTCACAGTGGTTGCATCATGTTATCCCAGCATTGCATTTGGGAAGCAGGGCTATGGTACACATCCTTTTATTCCTGGCCTCTTGACACTTGCAGCATAAGGAGCAGAAGCACCAGGTCATTCAGCATGACTACGCAGTTACGTTTTCATGCTGAGGTACTCTATAAAACCCTGGGCTCTCTTTACCTTGGGGCTCAGTTGTTCTGGTCCTTGTTTCCCTTAGCAGCCAAGCCTTCTCTCTGTGGATATTCTGTTTCTTCCCCAGCCTGCCCTTCTGACCTCGTTGACCTCCATGCCCCTTGACCTTCGACCTGCCTCACGACCACTCTCTCTCTCTATGGTACCTTGTCTGGATTAGCCAGTGTTGTGACCTTTATTCGGGGGGGCTTGTATTCCATTTAGGCCTCATCAGTCTGTAGTATTCCTACGCACTCTGCTCCTGGGCTCCAGCACCTACTTCGGCCAGTAACACCTGACAGGTCCCCAGAACTTTGCTCTTCTGCCAGGCTCACAACCATTGCTGACACCTGCCAAGACACATGGCATTTACACAATTATTGAGCTGTCGTTCGGCCCAAAATGGTCTTTTGTCTGCTCCCACAAGCTCCCAGGCTTTGTTTTTCCCTTCCAGTTGAGAGGGAATGCTGTAGGCACCTTGCTCTACTTTAAAACCTACTCATGCTCCAGTGCCTCTGTCCCATTTTTTTTTTTACATCTTCCAACTATTGTGTTGGCTCTCTGGTGTTCTCGCCGGGGAGGTGGAACTGGTGATGCAGTTTTGGCTCTGCAATGCCCTTCCATGTTTCAGTCCTTTCTCAGTGACATAGTGACATATAACAGGCCAGAGCAGAGCTAATATGTGGGTATTTTATATTTAGTGACATGCTGCAGTCCTGCTTTGTAGTTTACCTGGTTGATATTCTGATCTTTACCAATATACACTGTACCCATGTAGGTCCTGGAATGTTTATGTACTCATGGCCTATAAGCTAAACGAGAAGATTGTGAATCTGGAAAGTCTTGTTTTCCTTTCTTGGGCCACATTATCGCAGCTGATGGTCTTGAAATGGATCCAGAAAAGGTTGAAGCAGTCAAGAACTGTCCCCTTCCTCAAGATCTTAAAGCCACCCAAAGATGGATTGGCTTTGCAAATTACTACAGGCATTTCGTAAGGGACTTTTCCAAGATTATGGCCTCTATTACCAAAATGACCAGTACAGGTGTGAACCACCAGCATTGGACCTCAGAAACTTTGTTATCCCTTGATTTGCTGAAAGCCTCCTTCTCCAGATCCCCATTGGGCCTTTCTCACAGATGTTGATGCTTCACAAATAGCAGCTGTCTCCCCACATGGGCAGATACCACCCTTGTGCCTTCTTTTCAAAGAATTTATCTTCAGATGAAAGAGATTACAATGTGGTTAACTGAGAACTTATTGCAATCAAGATGGCCTTGATGGAATGGCTCTACCTACTGAGGGTGCTGTTACACCATAACAATTTTAACAGATCACCATAACCTTGAATATCTCAGAAATACCAAAAGATTAAATACACATCAAGCATTGGACTTTGTTATTTAGCCGGTTTAAATTTAGTATTTCATACATTCCAGGTTCCAAAAATTCTAAGGCTGGCGCCCTCACCCAGAAATTTGAGGAACCATCTGATGAACCAGTCAAACCTCCCTCCCAAATAATTGCCCATCTTCTTTCCTGCATCAAAAGATCTCGCCTGCCCAACAAAGTATTCCTACTGGGACTGAAAATACACCAAGAAAGATGTTTGTGCCTACTTCCTTCTGAGATCTTGCACTGGGATTATCACTCTATAGTGGCTGGGCACCCCGGAGTCAAACATACCTTTGAACTTCTTGCTCACAGCTTTTTGTGGCCTGAGCTTAAAACTGAAGATTTTGTAGAATCCTGCCATGTATTTGCCCAAATCAATATACCTTGAACTAAACCAGTGGGTCTTCTTCAGCCACTTCCTGTGCTAGTTCTACCCTGGTACCATATAGAGATGGATTTTATTGTTGATCTCTTTTCTTCCAAAGGTATTACAATTGTCTGGGTCATAGTGGGCTGTTTTTCAAAACAGCGTCAGGTTGTGCTTCTTCCTAAATTGCCTACTTCTGAAAAAACGAGCTGACCTCTTTGTAAAAGTACTAGCTCAGCTAGATCCAGGGAAATATCTGACTGCCATTTAGAGTCAGGAATTAATTTATCCACTTGAGGCTTAAATGGAAATTATTTCAATGTGTTTTTTTTTTTTTTTTTGCCTTCCTCTGGATCAACAGGGGTTATTTGACACATGGGCTGAACGTGACGGACACATCTTTTTTCAGCCTCATGAATTATGTAACTGCATAAACAAAGCTAAATATCTCAGAAACTATTGTTTGAAATGGAAAATGAGTAACATATATATAAGTGATTTTGGACACTTTCCAAAATAACCTATTTGTTACAAAGCGATAGTTCAACTTTAAATAACTAGGAATTTAGAGAATTTTTATCTGTCCCCTATGTTGCAGCTGCCCAATTCTTAGCACATCTGCCTCTTTATGTATACAGATTGTGATAAACTTAGATTGGTAAATTCCAAATAAATATAATATTTATTATATATATTCAGACAATGATTATGATTTCTTGGGACATGTTTTAAAATATATAGGGAAAATATTCAATGACAGTTTCCTTTTAAGCCCAACTTACTCTTATATTTCCCATTAAAATATTGGTGTACATTTTTTTCTTTTTTTTGGGGGGGGGGGTTTCTTCCTTTTCCACAATTACAAAGCATCTTTTTTTGTTATTGTTCCAAATAACTATCACTATGCTATTATGTCTATTTTATACAAGAAATCCATACTTCAGAGTTGTTGAGATATAATAAGGCACTAGCACCACCTGCAGGACACGGTTTATACTGCAGTAACGTGTTAATGTTTTCTTTCATATTAATGACATTGGGTAAGGCATCATTTTAAAATACTAACATCCAAAATTCAGAGTTCCTTCTGGTCCTGATGTTAAACAGTTAAATATACCATTTCATTTCAGTCTCTCATTCTGCTTATTCCATGGGAATCCTGGGTTCCATGCAAATAAAATGTAGCAAGAGACAGAGAAGTTCAATAGGGAAAAGATCATAGTGAATTAGTTAATAAAATAGAACATGCATTTTCAATGCATTGCACTTACTAAAAGTAGTGGCCATATAGACACATCATCAAATACTGTATATCCTGCACTCCCTTCTTGACTATACTACTGTATGGAAAATCCTCCCTGCAAACTCAGTGTGTACTCAGTCTCCCATTATCTGTATAAGGCACAAGTCATCAATCAAGTGGCGGTTAGCTATGTGTGATGCAACATCGGGCTGTGGAAACCCCGAGTGTCTCAGTACACTCCAGGATGGAGGCACACACAGCTCAAACAACTGACATGTTTCGGAGGACAGTTGTCCTTTTTCATGCCTCACGTGGCCCTTTTGTATCCACTTAAAGAAACAGAAAATGTCCACAATATAATGCATTTAAAACAACAATACAACTTCATTTCTAAAAAGCTCCAGTATAGTTTAAATTCCTTTACTTGGCAACAAAAACCACAGAGGACTTGGACAGAGGACCACAGAGGACTTGGGATTTTGTTGATTCAGTTCTACTATCAGGCAGTACAATTGACTATGATAGCTCATTGGCTACACTCGTTATCCCCTAACCTCTGGGTCCAATGCAAAAGGACTTGTTGAACCCACAATCTCGTCCCTTACAGGTGGGCACATGTATGTTTTTAAGGTACTGAACACATGGGATGCTGTGCTTATGAAGTGTTGCACCACTCCACTTTGTTTTCCCTGCTGTGGGGCTTAGCTTTTCATGCAAGGTGTACTGTGGCATTCTTACAGGTCCATCATGTTACTGGAGGCTGTTGGTTGCTTTACTTTGACCTTTTAGAAGTGTTTAAATCTTCACTCCTGTGAATTTTTGCACTATAGGCAGAATCATAACATCATTTACACATGTTCATAGGAGTGATACTTCGCCCTCTTATGAAGTTTGAAAAAGTGTGTATTCAACCAAAGAAAAGGCGAGGAATATATCTAAATTTCATGACATTCTTTTGATGGATGTGGGGATTGAGACAGGACAAGATGGTAAAGGAATTTAGATATACATTTCTCTGAACAACAATGGTCCTCCATAGCTCAAAATATTGAATTTAACTCTAGAAAGATACTCACCCATTGGTATAGAACATCGGACTTTCTTCACAGATTCTACCCTTCTGTTTCATCTCACTGATGGAGATGCCATAATGACATTGTCTCTCTGCTTCTTCTCTGGTGGGACTGTCCCATTCTGAGGTCCTTCTTGGATAACATTTTGTGTACTACAAAAAGGGCTCTATGTATAACCAGGTCTACTAAAGCGTATGAGGTCTTGCTTTATTGTAATCCTGAGTCCCTCCAGAAATCCCCTTCAAAGTTACAATTATACACTTACTGCATAAATGAAGCCTTGATGTATATACCTTCTCTCTGGTAACACAGTAAAGCTCCCACAAACTGAATGGCCAAAATGTCTTACTTTCTGACAACTGAGAAACTGACACATATGAAACAGCAGAAGCAGGAGACTTTCCTGACTACCTGGAAACCTTGGATGGATTATTGTCTATCGTTCACTTCTCTAGACTTAGCGAGCAACAACTAGACTGTTGGGGGCAGGTTGCCATTATTGGCTCATCACTCAACAACAAATAATCTGTTCTTAAGGAGCCTGTTTGTTGGACTGTAGGGATATCACCATGCCCAGATTGTTGATGATGTTTTGATGGTACTTCCCACTTTTTTTATTCTGTTTATCTGTTTTTCTAGGCTCTCTTCTCCCACTGTGAATCTATCTGAACCATATGGGCCACTACAGGTTTTTATGCTTGATATTTTGGAGATGGACTTCTGTCGGTGGTACCAGCCTGACATGGACATGAACATTTTCTCTCCACAATAGCAGATGGAAGAGAAAAATGTGACTTGAGCAGTACCGGAGAGGCTTGGACTGGGTTCCTCACAATTATTGTTTTCAGTCCATTTTACAGATCCATTGTGTTTCAAGTTTACTGCCAGACCCATTTCTCATATTGATCTATAGCTTTGATGGTGTTGATAGAAGAAGGATCTTTGTAGTGTTTTGCATAATGCCTTGGTACACTAGGAGTCATGTCACAAATTTCAATCTCTCTTTTATTTTTCATAAAATACCCAGAGACATCTCTCAGTGTCTTCTTGATAAATGTGCTTTTATCACTAAAGAAGGTAATAAGTCTCAGTTCTCCATCTTATCTACTTGATATACTATTTCTCTTTGTTAATAGATCATTTCTGACTTGAGACATCAGTACTCATTCTGACTTTTAATAATCCAAGTTTCTCTTCACAGCCACGTTGAAAACATTTTATCAGTAATGGCATCTGCATGTGTCTCGTCACTATCCTTGGTGCAGTTTCTCATTATCCTTTGGAACTTGCTATAATGTATGTTTGTAATCTATTGGAAAGAATAAAGATATTGCCATCCATCTTTGTTTGTAAAATGTTCTGTAAAATTGTACCATAATTCATGAAAAACAAGCATCCAAATATCGAAAAGGATCATAGAAACAACAAATTTGACGGCAGATAAGAACCCTTCGGCCCATTTTCCTACGTTAAAACCTCAAACCTTATTTGGTCCTTGGTCTTATTTTATGTTCAGGACAACCTGTATGCCTATCACATTCATCCTTAAATTCCATCACTGTATTAACCTCTACCTCTTCTGCTGGTAGGCTATTCCACTTATCTATCACTCCACCATCCATAATGAACGTGAATTGGAGGTTGAAATTGTCACCACAGATAAAATTATATGACGTAAAATGTAATAAAATAATTTCATTTTCCAGAAAAATCCTTTATATCAACCTAAAATTTTATGTCTACTAAAACCAGTTTCTCAGCTTAAATTGTCTTATATTTACTTTGATGAATTTTTCGACTTTATTTTTCACACCAACATCTATTTATTATTTTATTGTTTTATCATTATAAACATATATTGTTGTATTGTATTTTTAAATTATGTGTTTCTGGGAATGTTTTATAACTTAAGTTGATAGAAAAGGGCCATCCAGAGTGATTTCAGCCTTGGGAAGGATGTCTGTTTGAAATGCATCATTTTTTGACCTGCTGAAGCCTCGGTTCTCATTTCGGAGCAGACCAGGACATCAGGGGAATCTCCTGTCCAAAGTGGCATCTCATACGGCTAACCACCACTTGTCTGAAGACTTATGTCTTTCTGCCAAACATCATGAGAATATGCACCCGCTGTGTTTGTAGAGATGTTTACCCACAATGTAGCCCTGCCAAGGAGGAAGGAAGGATGTATTTGACGATGTGTATGCTGCACATTACTTACAGTAAGTGCAATCGATAAAACGTGAATGTGATATTTTATTAAGCTTACACTGCAATGATCTTTTCGTGCTCTGCTTCTCTGTTTCTTGCTAGACCATATTCAAATAGGAAAAATACATGTTTGTGATGTCACTTATAGCTTGTCACCTTAAAGGGATAGTAATACTTCATTTTTACTAAAGCCTTATAAGATTGCATTTAAAAGTTATGCAAAGTTATGCTTTGAAACACTCAGATTCTTCTTAAATTTGCCATAGAAATGTACACTCCCCCCCCCCTTTTCCTGACATCACAGCCCTGGCTCCTCTATGTGAATTCTTGACATACGACCAGACGGCTAGCACAGAAAGACAAAGTACTGGGTTACAAGGTGAAACCCAGCCCCTTTACACGTCATAGTCCCATTTGTATTAACTTGTTGGTGCTGGAACTTCTTTCTCATGGAAAGTTGTAGAGGAGCTGCCTAAAGAAGAGTCTAGCAGAGCTGTTAAATACATCAAAAGAGAACTGTAAGTCCTAAACCAATATGAGCTGTTGACATCTAGACATGTTGTAACACATTAGATAAATAATGATTTCTATGCAAAGAAACTATTGCTAGAATCTCACTCGTGGGTCTCCCTCACATTGCACAGCAAGTGTGCCTGTGTAGAGTCTCCCAATCTAGAGAGAAACTAGGCTTCAAAGATATAGAAAATACTAATGCATATGTTCGTGGAAATATATATCTCAATACATAAAGATTAGGTGATGTTAAGCCACTCACCTGCCCGTAGGTTTTCCTAGATCTCCCTCACATCGTACAGCGCAGCTGTCACGATGCAAATAGGGTTCCGTGCGGTACATACTAAGGCATGCAATGTGCAGCCTGATGATCAATAGAAAAAAGGCTCAATGTATGTATAAACTAGAAGCTACAAGAGATATGAACATTAGGCATACTCTGGCATTTAAACAAAGTATCAGAGTAGGACATAAATGTAACAGTGAATGAATCTATATTCAAAGTAGCACAAGAGCAGACATGAAGCCAAGCGTATGAACAAACAGCTCAAAACAGTACTGAACATATCTTAGAACAACATATCAAGAACTATATATGTACTGGAGAAAACAGCACATATTAAGAGGAACCACTGGAAACACTTATCACAATACGACACTTTCTTATGAAAAATAGTTAATGTTCAGTTGACAGAGCATGTGGCATAGCTCTACATCCAAAAGAGAAAATATATGTGACAGGTAATGTACCTTAAAACTGTAAAATAAAATCAAACAAAGTTTGATGTCATGTTTATATTACCATAACCGTAGTTCACGACTTCACCCGGAGAGGCTGGCATCCATCGTCACCGTGGTCCAGAAGGAAACTAGGAAGGACTTGCCCTTCAGCATACTGGAGAGGTCGAGCCACCAGGACAAACTCAGTCACACATGAAGAGGAAGTAACACTGACATCTTCAGAAGGTCCGGCCGACCCCTGCACACCTGGATCACAAACCGCTGGAGTTCCCTGGTGTGTGCCATGGCAAACGGTACCGCCTCTATGGTGGAAATGAATTTCCCCACAAGAGATGACAGCTTTTTGGCTGGAACCGGATGTTGAGCCAGTATCACAGAAACCCTGTGGGCGATCTGGTGAGCCACCTCGTCCATGAGAAACACAATGTTCTTCTGGATATCGAAGAGGAGGCCCAGGAAGACCAGACGCTGAGATGGGACAAGATCTGATTTGTCCAAGTTGATGATCCACCCATGATGGGTGAGAGCATGAATGCATTGCTGAACCTGCTGATGAAGAGGTTCCTCAGAAGAGGCTTTCAGAAGCAGGTCGTCCATGTATGGAGTAACTCTGATGCCATCTCGGTGGAGGATGGACACTAAGGCTCCCAGGACACAGCTGAAGACCTGAGGAGCTGTCGTCAGACCAAATGGAAGAGCTGAGAACTGAAAATGTCCCCGGTCACAGGCAAACCGGAGGTACTGCCGGCTCTCTGGATGAATGGCAATGTGTAATTACGCGTCCTGAAGATCCAAAGGTGCAAGGAATTCCCCCGGGGACATGGCAGCAGTCACCGTTCGTAGAGACTCCTGGTGATAATGAGTCTGGGTCACAAAGAAATTGAGATCCTTCAAGTCCAAAATGGGACGACAACTGCCGTCCCTCTTGGAGACCACAAAGAGGCTTGAGTAAAAACCCATACCTCTGTCCTGAACTGGAACCGGCTACAAAACGTCCCTGTCCAGAAGAGCCTTAACAACGCCGCTGAACAGATGGCATTTCTCTGCGCCCTGAGGCGTATGAGAAGGAAGAAAGCGAAAGGGAGGAAGAGAGATGAAAGGGATCCTGTACCCTTCCATCATTATCTGCAAAACCCATGAATCCGACACTGAATTCTCCCAAATGCTGAGATAGTGGCGCAGACGACCACCCACAGCAGAGTGTGGACCCGGGTTCAGTGAGTCATGCTGAAGAAGGCTTGGAAGCCTTGGAGGAGACCTTGGGCTTCCATTGTTGTTTGGGCTTGGAGGAGGTACGCCGAGTTGAGGGAACCGTCTGGTTCGCCGAACGTGTCTCATTCTGAAAGGAACGAAAATACCAGTTACGCTTACGCTGTGTTTTCTTCCTAGGAACTAAGGGTAGAAGTCTACTCTTACCCCCTGTAGCCTCACTGATCAGATCCTTGAGATCTGGCCAAAACAAAAAAGTGCCTTGAAAAGGCAAGGAGAGCAAAGCTTTCTTAGAAGCAGTATCAGTAGGCCAGATCTTCGGCCAAAGAGCCCATCTGGCAACCACAGACATAGTGGAAACCCTAGCCACCAAACGGATGGCATCAAATAGGGCAGCAGAAACATAGTGCTGTGCCTCAGAAATGTTGGCAAGGAGACGCAACTTATCCGAAGTAGAAGCATCCTGACAGACAGCAAGAGGGATCTGTTCAGTCCAGACCGCAATGGCCCAGTTCACCCATGCTGCTGCGAGTGCTGGAGGCATGGCAGAACCAGCAGTGGCAAAGATGGACTTGAGGGAGACCTCAAGTTTCTTGAAGGAGGGGGTCTTCCAAGAATGAAAGACCACCTGTAACTGGGATGGAAAGAGTTGCAAAGTGGACCTAAAGTCCCTAGTAGCAGCCTTGAACTCTTGCACCCAAACTGGCTCTAATGCATGGCTGGAGGTCCCTGAGAGACTCTCAGGGATATCAGAACATGCTGGGCATAAATGACCTGAGAATTCTCTAGGTAACCCTGAATGACAGGAAGAACAATGTGCAATAGGGGATACAGAGACCCCAGCATCATTAGTCTTAGGTCTGGCCCCAAGCTCCAATGGTATAGACATTCTCACAGTGTCAATAACCTTATTGTATAAGAAATCTCCCAATTACAGTGTGTATGATTAACGTTTCACCCCAGAAATCGCTAAAATAGACTTATCTGGCAGGTGAAGGGTTAATCAGCAGAGGAGAGAAGGAGAATCCAAGCCCTGTGTAAGATACTCGTTCTGGAAAGATCACAAAATGGCTGCCACGGCGGGAGCCAATCAGAAAAGAGAGAACGAAACAAGCGCTCATGGGAAATGTAGTTTTCCCAGAAAAGTAAACCAAACAGTGCCCGAAGCCCCCTGAGCCCAACAACACACTAGAAACATGAACCGGATGATACAGTAAGGGCAGACAAGTAAAATGAGCCATCTCTGAAGTCGCTAGGTTAAACGGTTGCAGAGATATGTCCCAAACTGTACAGTCCCATAGGAGTGAATGGAGCAATGGCGCCTATGTGGTAAAGCGCGCCTTTAACTAAAATTTTACAAAATTGAAGGTATAATATTAAAAGGCATGAAACATCACTAAAACATGTTAGGATACCCAAAAAACACTGAACCAGTAGGAGAAGTGTCAGAACCCCCCCCCAAATGAATGACAAACCAGCAGCTAAGGGGTTAAATACCACATAAACCTGCTCCAAACACCCAACAGACATACAGATAGACCCAATGGGTGCAGTAGTGTGCAATAGGAACTCTAAATGAAAAATCCCTCTGCGGTGGGGCACTGTGGGACATGTGGACCTGCAGCACTCAAAGGGTTGCGCACCTTTCCTGCAGATCTTCTGTCCTCAGACTACCATGTATTAAGAAGAAGCCTCGGAAAGAATTCATAGCCAAGATTTTTCCCCCAGGGCTTAAGGTGCACAAAAAGCACCTGGTCACTGAGCTAACCACATCTAAGGGCATTGTCAGTTATGGTAATCCGCCTAATGGTGGTATTCCATTTCTAACAGAAAAATAAAAAGGTTTCTAAAACTATAGCAGAACTGTTCTCTTGCCTGTGTCTTCCCCAAGAAACAAATCTTTCTGGAGCTGGTTGGCTAGCTGTAGCCAAGGAGGGAAGGTAGGCTCCACCCCCTGCATACAATTCTAGAATTGTTCCTGCCTACTTAAAGGGGCGGATAGCCTAGCCCGGAGTTACCAGTAACCTGTATTGGACGACAGAGAAAGTTGTGTTTCATTTTCCATAATTATCCACACATTGTTCAGAACTGGGTCATTATGCACTAAAACATAATAAAGAGGTGATAAAGCAGAGATGACTTCTCCAGTGATATAACGTCTCCAGGTCCTATTTTATTCTATGGAGCCTATGCACCAAGGTCTCCAAATTTGGAGAAATCTAAGCGCACTACATTGGTTCCCCCAAAATTAACCTTTAGTTAGTAATGGATATCGGTACTGCACCCACTAAAGTCTTCCTTCCCTTTTAAGAAGGCTTCAGTGGGAGAATAAGACTTAAAAGGGAGAATAAAATTGAAGAGACCTGGGGAGTTATGCAGTGAGGTGTGATAAAGAGGTGATAAAGCAGAGATGATTTCATCAGTGCGATCAGCTCTCTAGTTCTTATGTTATTCTATGGGGCCAATGCACCAAGATTTCTCCAGCATGAGACATCTTAGTGCATAGCCCTCCTAGAATAACACAGGAACTGGAGAAGTGATATCACTGGAAAAGTAATCTCCACTTTATCACCTCTTTATCACACCTTAGTGCATCTCCCCATGGTTTGTTATTACCAGTGTGTCTGCTACAGTAGATCTATCTATTTTTCACCATTCTGATGTACTAAGGAGACCTGCAGCCATTCTGGGGCAAACCAACTGCATCACAGGAGAAAACTAATAATTCTCCAAATTACTAATTAATAAAATTGAGCTTTTAACCCACTCAGACACCAAAGAAGTCTACAATAAATTGTTTTGCAAATCATCAGAGACCTCTCTAGATTTCAAGGGGTTAAAAGCCCAGTTTAAATGAATGGATGTTTTTATCACTCTCCTTTATTGCTTTATGGTGTTTAAAAAAACAGAGAAGCCAAAAATATATTTAATGTTTTATGGAAAATTACTTAAAGGGATAGTAATGTTTCACAAAAACAGCAGCTCCAATTAATCTTCATAGTATTTGAGTCACAGATAGTGTATTTTAAAACTGTCAGTTGTAGTTCAAGAGTAACTGAATGATAAAGTATCCCTCTTCCGCCCCTTTTACCTACTGTAACACTGCTCACCTCAGATGTGGAATCTGGTTGTAAGACCAGACAGATAACTGCAGGGGACAATCTTCTTACTCTGAGAACAATGAAAACCCTGCCGCCCTTGGCAGGTTTTTCAGCTTTTTCCCTTACCTTAATTGAAGATTGTCCCTCTCTGCAGTCTACCTGACCACCTCCCAGCTGCTCTGAGCTAAGCAGTGTTATATCACTAAAAGGGGTGGGAGGGGGATACTTTATCATTCAATTACTCTTGGACTACAACTCTGAAATAATTGAAATAACACTCTCCAAGGCCCAAATACTATGATGATTAAGTAGAGCTGCTTTTATTATGAAACATTACTATCCCTTTAAGTGCCAGAGAGGTACACAATGCATGGCAATGCTCTGACATTCAAAGGGTATATAAAAAAAATTATATATATATATATATACACACATATATATATATATATATATATATATATATATATATTAAAAGAACATTTGGATGAATTAAATTCTTTGGTGCATGTGCAGCCGAATGCAACAAGAGAACTTTCCAGTGATCAGTATTGATCACATGGAAGTTTCTTAAAGCATAACTACCACCCTATAACAACTGCCCCCCAATAATTAGGCATATGGCGATTAGCTGTTAACTACTGCTATTATTCGACACAAGTACCAGGTTCTGAAGTAATCCTTTTTTTTTTTTTTGACTGACGGACAGGCTCCTTGCTTCAGAGCCATCCCCACGTCATTCCATTCCGGTACCTTAAGGTACCCTGCAATGCATCCTAGAGGAGACTGGGATGGACTGCTCAGGTGTGCAGACGTCTCTAAGCCAAGATGTCTGCGTGCAAGCCTGGCCGCCGGACTCAGAAGAAGAAGTCGGATAATAGCACTATTAAACAGCTAATAGTCATATGCCTAATTATTGGAGGGGCACTTTATATAGGGTGGTAGTCCCGCTATAATACATCAACCACAGTAACAAAACTTTAATAGCATTTTAGAGGATCTCCATTACAGGAGTGCCTTATGCTTTTCACTTTATAAACGTGCGGCACTTCCAGCACCCTGAAGGACAGTCTGCTGTCTACTTTGGGAATGCTTCCTGTTTTCATGCAGTTTTAGCCAATTGTAGACACATCCCAGCTATTCAATGTGACCACCGATATTCAACCTGCAGTGTGGAGAGCCCTTCCATTTCTCCTCTCTTCTATTTTTTCAGTAATGTCACATTGATTCTGCTGATGTTAGGAGAACAGGTATGGGCAACATGTGGTTCTCTTAATCCTTATCTGGATAATGGCCAGTTGGGGATGATGGGATTTAAAGTCCTACAACAGCTAAGTACAACAGTTTGTCCAATCCTGCTCTAATACAATAACACCTGTATGCTGCCAAAGAGTTCTATTGGATAACCACAGATACAGAACAATCTACACTAATAACACATTAGTTACAAATGGGTACTATATTACATAATGTTGATGCCTATCAGGCTTTTCTATACAATCTAGTCTAACATAGATGAATGCAGAAAGATCCCATACTACTTACATGTCCCAGTTGGGAGCTCCTTTTAAATTCTGTAATAGCATTGGAAACTAGAAGGAAGAACAAATGATATGATAAAAGAGCATGTTTTAAACAAATCTGGACTATCAAGGTAAAGAGGTGTGATTCTCATTGCACCACAGAGGACACATAAAAAGCCCCTTTGAGTTAAACAGAGCATTTAACCCTTTGAGTGCCAGAGTGGTATGGAATGCATTGCTTTGCAATGCATTCTGTACCACTCTGGCACTCAAAGGGTTAAGCCTGTGAAAGCTAAAGAGTTCTCCAATGTATTGTGAAGACATCTCTAGCAACTTTAGACATGCAGGAAATACAGTGATCTACCATTCAATGAGTTAAAGGCATAGTAATGGATAATTTTTACCCAATTTAATATTGTAAATATTGGAAAAAAGAAATCAATTGAAGCCACTTCAATCTCTCAAACTTGTATAGTTTGAGAGATATAAGGTTCTAAACTTCCCACCTTCTGGCCGTTTTCATAGACGTCAGCAGCAGATTTTGGTCATTTGACCAGCCAGCGCCTCTTCAGCAGAGCCGAAATAGCGCAATCTAAAAAAGAAATACTTCATTGGAATAGTCAACAAAGTGTGCCTGCAAACCAGGCAAAATCAGTAAACCCTTCCAACGAAGTATTTACTTTTAGATTACGCTATTTCGGCTCTGCTGAAGAGCCACTGACTGGTCCCGGTACCAGAATCTGCAGCTGTCCGCTAGAGGGCAGACTTCTGTGAAAAAGCCGTGAAGGGGGAATTTTAGAGCCTTATATCTCTCAAACTATTCAAGTCTGAGAGATCGGAGTGGCTTCAATTGATTTCTTTTTTTAATATTTACAATATTAAATTGGGTGAAAATTATTCATTACTATCCCTTTAAGAGACCCATTTAAATGAATGGAAATTTTAGGAACTTCGATTTGCCCCAGAACTGTGCAGGGCCGTTAATTGTGTTTTCAACATAAACACAAATAACCTTATGAGTGCCGGAAGGGTATCCACCACATTGTGAATCGCTCAAAGGGTTAAACAGCTGGAAAGTCAAAATCATACTAATCGTTTGAACGACAGTGGGATGTCCAAATCATTGAGCAGCAATGCGTTACATGCCCCTCTGGTACTTAAAGGGTTAAATCCAATGGACATCCAGCAAAGAGGTGAAATAAGCCTCTAATGTGTGGCAGGAGGAATAAGGAAACAGTTCATTTCTGGACAGAGTTACTCACGAGCTGGGAGTTGATTAGCCTGGTGGCATTTTCTCTGTGACCAGCCACAGTGCACAGGTAGCAGAGTAAGTTCAGTTTCGCTCGAGGTCCAGCTTTGTCTGTAGAGTCCATCAGGGAACATAACTGAACGAAGAAGTTATTCCAGTCTTGGTCTTTCAAAGACGAAAGTTTTTCAGCTATGGGAAAAAACATGAACATCATCTTAGCATGCAGGTCACTTCTGGTTAAAACCTAATCAACTGAGGGGGCAGGATACTCATATCAAGGGTAGGAAGCCTGGACCAATGCCTCTCTCACTGTTGCTAGACTGCAATTCCCATCATCAGAAGCAGCAGCAGGCCATTAACTTTACACAAACATTTGTGCTAAACATGTTGTTCTTCTAAGAAAGAGCATGTTGTAACATCAACAAATATTTATATTAATGTCTACATACCTTGACAGAACTTAACCTCCTGAGGACCAAAGGGTTACCCAACGCATTGCTTTCCAATGCACTGCACACTTCTCTGGTCTCCATGGAATTATCACTTGGAATCAAGGATTAAAAACAATTTAAATGTTTTAATATGCCTTCACCAAACAGCAAGAATGGATATATACTAAGAGAAATAAGTCTTGTCTTGTTGATCTATCCCTTTTGATCACTGATGCATTTGTAAACATCACCTGGAAGTTTTCTAATCCTGCTGCTTGTGCATTTTGTTTTCCAAGCCGGTCCATGGGGGTCACGTTATAGTACCAAACCAGGAAGTGCAATGATTCAAAGAAAACTTCACAAACACCAAGATCAATATGATGTTCAGTGCATATCCACAAGAGCATCACTGATGCATTTGGACTGAATCTATAAATTCTACAACTGCAGTACGACCCATGGGGCCCTGGTAATGGTATTCTGCATTAGTGTTTCAGAGCACCTTTGGAGCGCTTGTTTCCAAATGATAATTCCCTTTAATATATAGGAGACGGCACATGCTGCTTTTAATCAGGATGTGGTAGTAACTCTGCAAAAGAACAGGTCAGAGACGCTCACCTAGGAATAAGCCAACCATAGAGTTAAGCAGGCTCTATAAGAATGGTGTCCTACCCAGGGTGCGGTCTCTTTTAGCTCACTAATGCCTTGGACAGAGAGGAAATATCCTAAAGCACATCATACTGATCCTGCCATAATGGCAGTCCAGCCATGAAATGCCAGACAATTATTCTCTGAAAAGAGAAATAGCAAACCCCTAACATACATTTCAGTTTTGATGGACCTTGTCAGTGAGGTGTAGCTGATTTCTCTATATACTATGAGCAAGGGGTTCACAGATGAATCCCTGTTATTCCTAGGGTGACCGATCTCAAGGATACTTTGCATATGCAAGAGATCTGGTCAGACGAACTCTGATAGAAATGAACCTGCTATAGAATTGAGCATGCTGTAAAGGAATGGTGTCCTACACTAGGTGCCATCTCTTATCTCTCCACTGCCTTACACAGAGATAAAATATCTTAAAGCACAGTATACTTATCCTATAAGAACAGCAATCCAGCCACAAAATGCCTGGCATTTCCCTTTGAACAAGAGAAAGAGCCAACCCCAGACATAATGCTGGCTTTGTTGGACTTCATTGGTGACATATATTTGACCTCCTTAAGCACTGTGAGCAAGGGGTCCATGGTTAGGTTCCCCTGTTACACTTAGGGTGACCAACCCCAAGGATAATTTGCATATGAATAAGAAATGGACAAAGACACTCAGCTACAAAGGAGTCAACTCACTAGTGGCTTACACAAAGAGAAAATTTACTAAAGCACATCATACTGATCCTGCCAGTAATACCAGCCCAGCCACAATATGCCAGGTAGTTCCTCTCTGAAGAAAAGCAGCCAACCCCTCACACATGTTTTAGCCTTGTTGAACCTTGTTAGAGAGGTGTATTTGATCTCTCCAGGTACTGAAAGCACAGGGTCCATGGCAGGATTCCCCTATTACTCTTAAGACAATCAACCCCAATATAATTTGCATATGCAAAAGAACTGGTCAGAGACACTCAGCTAGGAACAAGCCTGTCACATAACTGATCAGGCTTTAAAGAGGTGGTGTCCTACCAAGTGTGAAGTCTTTTACCTCACTAGTGCCTTACATAGAGTGTAAGCATAATATTGATCCTGACAGAATAGTAGTCCAGCCACAAAGTGCCAGACAACTGCCCTGTGAACAAGAGAAGCAGCAAAACCCAAACATACATTTCAACCTCATAAGTGAGATGCAGCTGATTTTTCTAGGCACTGTGAGCAAGGGGTCCTCGGCTGGAGTCCTCAGTTACCCTAAGGGAGACCAAATCCAAGTATAATTTGCATATGCAAAATAACTTTCCAACTAGGAATGAGCCTGCTATAGAATTGAGACAAGAAGTTTCCCTTGCACTTTGTACAAACTGACACAAGCAGTTACAATATCAGTCAAGTGAATTAACATTATTTACCTGAATGTGCTGGCAAGTTTAACAATTTCACATCAAATCGTATAGGCAATGGTTTTATAATCTAGGAAGGAAATGAGGATAAAGACAAGGAAACATTACACACAGAAAATCAAGTTAAAGTACAATGGATATTAAATAGCAACATTCAAACTGTGATGAAAAAAATCACAAATCTTCAAGATTAAAAGGCATAAAATTACAACATATGATGGGTAGAAAAACTGTAAGACAAACACTGTTGAGCATCCATTAACACAGGGGTAGTAAATCGTTGGATCCCTAGATGTTGGGGATTATAACTCCCATCATTGCCAACCAGTGTTGGCTAGTTGGGGAATGTTGGAAGTTGTAGCCCCCAACAGCTGGAGGTCCAACAATTGACTAACCCTCCACTTAAACTAAGACGAAAGACGTTTATGAGTACAGCAAGGGCAAGGATTTTTTTTCACAGTAAGGGTGGTAAGGGTGTGGAATTATCTGCCTCTGGAGTCTGTGTTAGCAGATACTGTTGACATACTCAGAAATGCATTGGATACATTTTAACTAAGAACAATATAGAGAATTATGACTTTTTTCAGTGCAGATTAGATGTTGTCCCAGATAGAAATACAAGTGCCTTTTGGAGTCAGGAAGGAATGTATTTTCCCCACTTATAGCATATTAGAAGCCAAAGTTCCATATATTTTACATACAGTTGGAGTCCTCTCTAGTATCCAAGGGGTTTAATTGGTTGTAAACTGGGTGTGTGGTGGTGAACCAATGAATTTGTGATGGCCACACCCACAATACAGCATGGTCAGAGTGGTTAAAACAGCTGAGGTGCACTTTTCACTAGGGACTCTAGGCAGCTGCCTTCTCTAACTTATAGGAAATGTGGACCTGAATTTCAGTACCTTTGGATTATCTATAATAGGAGTCACTGTGAGATCAGCCTCATTGAAGATCAGTGCTTTTATTCTACTCTCTGTGTCTTGCTGGCTGGAACACACATTTTCCACCTTCAAAGAGAAATATGAAACGATCAGTGTTTTTCATGAGCAGATTGTGTTATAGTTAACGGTCAATTGCTGGATCAGTGAGAGAGCACCTAGGGTCACTTTTCTGACCCCCGTTCAGCTCTCTCAATGATCCACCAGTACTCACAATGCCTGTTTTGAGAGGAAGTATTATGTGAAAGCGCCAATGTACCTGTTCAGTCACACATCCTAGAAATGGGAAAACCATTATTGAGAAATTAACCAAAAAAGCACCATTTGACCCCTCACAGACTAGTCTGAGACCATTTTGCCCATCTCTGTTAGCAGACAATTTTAAAGTGATAGTAATACTTCGTTTTATCTTTATTTTATTTTGTAGGCATTAAAAAAACATGAAGAATGATATAAGTCTTATCTATCAAACCTTTATAGTTTGAGAGATATTCACAAGCAAAGTTTCCCCTCCTGCCCCTTTTACCTAATGCAAGCCATCTCTTCTCAGATGTGGAATCCAGTCCATAGACCAGACAGATAAGAGCAGGGGACAATCTTCTTCCTATGAAAACAATGAAAGCCCTGCCCCCCTTGACAAGTTTTTCAGCTTTTTCCCTTATCTTAATTGAGGATTGTCCCTCTCTGCAATCTACCTGGGCACCTCCCTTCTGATCTGGCTGAGCAGCGTTACATCAGTAAAAGGGGCGGGAGGGGGATACTTTGTCATTGAATTACTCTTGAACTACAACTCTGACAGAATTGAAATAACACTCTCCAAAGTCCAAATACTATGATGATTAATTAGAGCTGCTTTTATTATGAAACATTACTATCCCTTTAACTTCATTTCACCCATCTGTTGCAGTTGTTCTCAAACAAGGCAAGACTAATAGATAAAATACAGAAAAGAAATAAGAACACAAAATGTAAGTGCAGTGTATCCCTAACAAAAAGTCCAACTATCATCTATCACGGGACAGAGAACAGATATTATATGAAAAACAGGCTTGACCTATAAATGTCATAATATATTATGCATTAGTTTACTGTATTTACTTCTTATAATTGAATATATAATTAAACATGTTCCGAGATCAAGGGAAAAGAACATGCTGATAATGACCTTTCCTAAATACATTTGAAGAAAACAAGACATGGCCTCCTAGAAAAGACAACAGCATCTAGTTGTGCTTTGCACATTGTGTTCTTGGATGCACCAAATGAGGCAAAGGCAACTCCAGTCCCTCAAGCACTGCAGCGAACAGTGAACATATTCAGGATGCTTATGCTTGAGTATACATGTATCTGTCAGTGGATCAGCCACTTTAAAGGGATAGCAACCCCCCGAAAAATGTGAAGCCAAATGCTAGGAATCGGTAAAACATACTTAACTCCCATATTCCCATCTCTCAAACCGTTATGGTTTGAGAGATGTAAGAGAAGAAAGACCTCCACTCCCTCCCCCTTCTCATGCATCCACTGTATAGCGGACGTCATGAGATCCTGCTTCCAGGACCAGACGGCGGCTCTTCCGGAGCGCTGTCATCTAGATATCTCGGTATAATTACTTCATCGGAATGGTCTGAAACGTGTGCCTGGCTTGCAAGCAGATGTTGTAGACCATTCCGATGAAGTACTTATACCGAGACATCTAGATGACAGAGCTCCTGAAGAGCCATCGTAAGTCGTCAACCGGATTCTGCCTCTAACAGCTTTACAGCTCGTCAGGCAGAAAGGGGAGGGAATGGAGGTCTCTCTTCTCTTACATCTCTCAAACCATATCGGTTTGAGAGATGGAAATATGGGAATTAAGTATGTTTTACTGATTCTTAGCATTTGGCTTCACATTTTTCGGGGGGGTGGGGGGGTTTACTATCCCTTTAATTAATCCACCTACAAACAAGCAAAGATATCCTGAAAACATGCACTGGTAGCTGCATTTGAGTACTGAAGTTCTCCACCCCTGTTGTAGACAACATGTAGAGCAATGCAGGGCTGGTGCAAGGATTTTTGCTACCCTAGGCAAAACCTAATTTTGCCGCCCCTTGGCTCCACCCCTTGTGCCCTACCCATTTATGCCCCGCCTCTGCATGTGTTTAAGTGTCAGTGTGTTCCCTATATGTGTCAGTTTGTGTGTGTGTTCTCTATATGTGTATGTATGTGTCAGTATGTGTTCCCTGTATGTATATAAGTGTGTGTTCCTTATATGTATATAAGTGTGTCAGTGTGTGTGAGTCTCTGTAAGGATATCAGTGTATACGTATGTGTGTGTGCTTCTCTATATGTGTATCAGTGTGACAGAGTGTATGTTCTCTATATGTGACTCTCCCCCCCTTTGACTCTCTTCCCCCTCTTGACTGCTGATCCACCCTTTGACTCTCTCTCCCCCATCTGACTCTTGATCCCTCTCCTGACTGCTGATCCCCCTTTGACTCTCTCCCTCCCCGTCTGACTATTGATCCCCCTCTTGACTGCTGATCCCCCCTTTGACTCTCTCTCTCTCCCCGTCTATTTATCCCCTCTTGACCCCCCTTCCACTTACTCCTCCCGGTGCACATCTCTCCCCCAGTGAGTACGTTTCGGTGCTCTCCCTTGGCTGGCTATTTTATTAACCTTTTCAGTGCCAGAGGGGTATACAACACATTGCAAAGCTATGCGTTGCATACTCCTCTGGCACTGAAAGGGTTAATGTAGCACAGCGATGCCTGTTTCTCTCTCCCCCTCCGCTTCTTCAATCCTGGTCCAGGATTGAAGGAGCGGAGGGGGAGAGAGAAACAGGTATCACTGTGCTACATTAAAAAATAGCCAGCCAAGGGAGGGCACCGAAACGTACGTTTTTGTTTTAGTTCGGCAGTATGTGGTGAGCGGCGGCGGCCGATGAGCCCTCAGAGAATGTGCGCCCTAGGCCGGCGCCGGCCCTGGAGCAATGAACTGGAGACATCAATAGCAAAATGCTCATTTAAAGGGACAGTAATACTTAAAATGTAAAAAAAAATATATATATATGTTTTAGGGTTTATCCCCCTGAGAAAATCAAGGGACTCCAACTGCTGAAAGGTGTTTTATTCAAAAGTTATTACAGCTCAAAGTTGAATTTTTTTAGGTGTAGTATCACAGTGGCCTGAAATTGTACAGTGGCGCTGTTGCTACACCATCCTATGGACAGCTCTGGTCCCAGTACAATAAATCTCCATAGGATGGTGTAGCAACAGCACCACTGTACAATTTCAGGCCACTGAGATACTGCACCTAAAAAATTCAAGATTATTTCTCTAATAACTTTTGGATAGAACACCTTTCAGCAGTGGGAGTACCCTTGTTTTACTCAGAGGGATAAACCCTACAACATATTTTTTTTTACATTTTAAGTATCAATATCCCTTTAACCATCTAAGGACCCTTAGAACAGTGAAGGAGTTAAATTGAAAATCAAAGGAGTTAAAAAATTGAAAATCAAAGGAGATTTTAATTCCTCCTCTATTGTGAAATAAGGCACAAAAATAAATAAATTAGCGTTCCTTTAACACTTTAAAGACAAGAGGGGGTTGCAACACATTGCTTCACAATGAGTTGTGCTCCCCTCTAGGCCCTGAGGGGTTAAGCCAGTATTGACCACCTAATAACTCCCACTGTTCTCCAGTGTAACACAAAATGGTGGTCGCACTGAGGAACATGGTGGGTAGAGGATGACTGATAGTACAGCTGCTATAATTATTTGAGTTGAGAAACAGAGGGGCGTGCGACACATTGTGTACTCCTCTGGCATTCAAAGGGTTAATGTTTTTGACAGGATAAAAAAACAACGCTTTGATGGCAGTCTTTTCTTTACCTATACTCCTAATATTTAAATGAAATTGTCCATATGCATGTCATTTATTCAGCAACTGTATATTGTTTCTGTTAATCTCAGTGTAAAACAGTCTGTGAGCCCTCTGGACAATAAACTCTTTGTTCTCCTCCTCCTTATTAGTAGTAGGAGTGCACTTGTATTCTCTAAAGTACATATGCACAAACGAAAAGGAGCAATTTTGCAAAGTGACTGCAGTACACAAACAAAGCAGGCAATTAATTTAAAAAGGAATTGTAACTCCTTGAATGCCAAAATGCTTCTCAATGTGTTGGAGGCCTCTACGGCATTCAAGGGGTTAAAATCCCCATTTAATTCAATAGAAAACTTCTATAGCTCCCCTATTTGCTCCTATTTCTCTGTGCATATGGCCTAACATTGTCATGGATGCAAAACTGAAGCACTCCTTACCTATTCATTCTACAAAAACATACCTCCCAAGTGTCCCTCTTTAGAAGGGAAAGTACCTCTTTTAGACCCAAATCCCTCTGTCCCTCATTCCCACACTGATGTCCCTCTTTTTAGGAAATCAGATTGTGTGGTGTGTATGTAAGTGTATCACATTGCTCCACAGCAATAAAACTCACATTAATGTTTGTTTAACCCCTGAAGGACCCATGACGGTCCTGGACCATCATGGAATTCCGGGCTCCCTGCGTGGCTGCACGCCGTTTGGGGAGTCCGGAATCAGGTTCTGAAAAAAAAAAAAAAAAAGAAAAAAAAAAGGTCCCTGGTTCTTAAGTGACCGCACCGCATCGTGCGTACGCGGACAGTCCTTAAGGGTTTAACCCCTTAACGACCGGGGAATCTGCGCTCCGCGGAGCTTTTTTTTTTTTCGTTTTCTGGTTCCGGACTCCCCGAACAACGTGCATCCGCGGGGGGAGCCCGGAACTCCATGACGGTCATAGTACGTCATGGGTCGTTCAGTCAGATCGACCCTTGACGTACTATGACCGTCAAGGGTCGTTAAGGGGTTAAACATCAGTATGTGTGTTTATAAATTAGTCTGTGTAAATAAATACTTTGGTCTTGTTATGAGTAATTTATTAGGTTATTATTATTATTCTTTATTTATATAGCGCCAACTAATTCTGCAGTGTTGTACAATTGGGGTAACACAAAGAAGTGTGAATACGTCATTAAATAGCCTAAAAATTCTTGGTAATGCCCCTCCCACCAGTCATGCCCCCAGGAACACCCCCTAAAACACAAGTGTCCCTCTTTGACAATTTGAAATGTTGGGAGGTATGCAAAAAAATACTTACAAATGTTGTTATATAATTGTACTAAAGGGCTATATGTTTCACATTAACCCTTTAAAGACGAGAGGGGTGTGAAAGCATTGCTTCACTATGTGTTGTACATCCTTGTGGATCGTAAAGGGTTAAGACCCTTATGCAGAAAGCAAAAGATGAACAATTCTGGAGTACTCTGCAAAGCCCCATTTAAATCAGTGGGGATTTTCATTTGTCCCCTATGGTACAGCTGGGATGCTCTAGAACCATATAAATACAATCATGGTTACCTTGATAGCTTCTGCTGCCTTCTGTACAGAGTCCTGAAGGACATTGGTTGTCTTTTTGTCCCTCCCTGTAGCAGCACCAGCTCTTGGGGTTGTATAGGAGCTACAATGTTAGAATGAAGTTAGATCAGGAGAACCAAAATACAAACAGGAATTTTGTTTAGAAGTACATTATATATTTATGATAATTAATCAGTAGTAAGCTGTATACATAGGCAATCTAAATGCTTAACATGCAGCATTTTTAGGAGGATACTGTGAGCTTTCACATAGTTTTCAAAACAATAACACTGCTGAAAAATTAAAATACTAGGCCTGGGCCCACCTAATACATTACTAAATTACAGGTAGGCCTGGGCCCACCAAATAGATTAATGAATTGCAGGGAGTCTTGGGCCCACCAAATACATTACTAATACCCCCCACAGCTCAACTGCGACAATACCATTAGGAAGCTCAGTAGAGCAATACATGCACTGGGCAGGCTAACACATTGGGCTGTATGCAGAATGCAAACAAATGACAATTCTGGAGCAAATCAATATGTAGTAATGCTATGTGCTTTCAGGTGTTTAGCTCAGCAAAATAAACACTGCTTTAGAGTGCAAGAGAGATATGTCACAAGCTACTCTCCTGGTTCTCAATGGGTTAATTTGTCTCCTTCATGTGCCATTTCTTTTTATACATGTCAATAAGATAAGAAAATAGCTAGCAGCATGCAGATGAGTGGTTTACAATACTTAAGATTATATTATTGCTTTTGTCTTATAAGCAACAGTACTCTTTAAAGCGGAACTTTCACCCTAATAAAACTGCCCACAAATCCATTACTAATATAGTGTAGGTATAGGTAAAGCCATACTTACAGTAAAATCTCGGGTATAATACACGCAATTATACCCCAGTTCACCTTATGTGAAGTGGGGGGGTGCACATTATACACGAGAGGTTTTTTTGTTTTTTTGTTTTGTTTTTTTACCCCTTAACGACCCTTGACTGTCATAGTACGTCATGGGTCGATCCGAGTAAACAACCCATGACGTACTATGACCGTCATGGAATTCCGGGCTCCCCCCGCAGCTGAACGCCGTTCGGGGAGTCCGGAACAGGAAACTACAAAAAAAAAAAAAAAAATGCTCCGTGGTCGTTGAGTGATCGTGCCGATCGGCCGGTCATTAAGGGGTTAAATACTGTAGGCAGATACATTACTTCCCACCCCCGATGCAATCCACTCACTAAATCAGACTTACTATGCTCAGTATAAGTCCCCACTGAAGTCTCCATTGAAGTCAAAATCCAAAACTACCGGCATGTGAAGCTTCCCTTGCGAGTGGCAATACAATAGGCGGAAGGTCCTGACAGCGCATTGAGTGAAGCAGGAGGCTAACGGAAGCATGCCGCCCGCAAGGGAAGCTTCACATGCCAGTAGTTTGGGTTTTGCCTTCAATGGAGACTTATATCGACCATAGTAAGTCTGATTTAGAGAAGCGGATTGCGCCGGGGGACGGTCTGACAGCTTTCAACATTTTTTTAGCAAGGGGTAAAACGAGTGCGTATGATACATAGGCACTCTTGTTTTCCCCTAAATCTTGGGTATAATATCCATCTGCGTATTATACACAGGTGCATATTATACCCGAGATTTTACGGTACATTATGCTCAATAAGTCTGCAGTATTTAAGAAAATAAACTTTTTCAGCAGGCGTCATCAGCAACTTCCGTTACCTTAAGGTAATGGATGTAAGTCACCACCAATCCAGGCAGTGCACGGGACTAAGATGTCATCTAAGATGTCTGCTCTGTTGTTCTCTGGTAGCTGTAAAAGAAGTTTATTTTCTTGAATACCGTGGACTTATTGAGCATAATATAAGTATGGCTTTAACTATCGCCATATAAGTAATGAATTCGGGGGCAATGTTATGAGGCTGAAAGTTCTGCTTTAACCCCTGGGATGCTAGACAGGTCTTCAAAGCAGGGCTTCAAAATGCACTGGAGGACTCTCTGGAATCAAAAGGGTTAAGGATATGTTCTTTGGTTACCTGAGGAGGAAGATGGCCTCATTTGATTCTCCATCAAGTGCACTTTTAGGCCTTAAGTCATCTGGATTTTCTGAATGTAAGAAAGAAAATGTCAAGCATTTATTAAAAAGTAGAATGCTAGAAAGGGCTCCAAGAGCCTAACATTCAATTGTTTCAATAAGAAAAAGAAAAGTCATAAAAAAGAGATTGTGTGAGATGAGCTGAGTCTCACCAATTTTAAATGATCTTTGCTGACTAGTTGTAGACCTTGTAGTGAGGATCATACTATTTTCGGCCTCCTCTTTCGTATCATGCAGAACAATCCCATCGTCTATCCTGTCATACAAAAGAATAAGATTTATTAGGATCCATCCACAGAAAGCTGGAAAATATTACAGTACAACAGAACATTTTCCATTCAGATCTTTTATCTGCAGCAATGACCTACATTTGTAACCATTTGTAAGTGAGCTGCAACTTTAAACCCTTGGATGTTAGCAATGCCTCTATGCCAATCTCAAGGTAGTTGTAGGTTACAGGTAGCCCAGGAGCCTCACACTATGGGCTGTATGTTCAAAGGGATAACGACAAAAAAAGTTGTATGGAAGACAAAAATAAGTAATTGAATGCATGAACGACATATTTTCTATAGAGTATACGACAAAAAACTAGTAATGTCCGTTGTGTACGACACAACTCCAGAACTGATGGATAAAGGGGCGTGGCTAGGGAGTGGCTAAACTATTCTCCAGTGTCGTATAGAGGAAAAGAAAATTTGTCGTAACTAACGACAAAAAAATGTCTTTCAAAAGGCAAAATTTGTACATTAAGAAAAAAGTGGAGGGAATGTGTTCTGAATGTGAGAATTTTTGTCTTTACTTAAGACATTTTTGTCGTTAAGACATTTTTAAAGACATTTTTGTTGTTAAGACATTTTTTAAGACATGTTTGTCATTAGTTAAGACTTTTTTTGTCGTTCCATACGACAATTTCAGTCAGGACAAACAACATATTTCCAATCACAACCAACACTCTCTGAAAATATTAATGATCCCAATGACACTGTATTTTGAAATGTCGTTACAAACGACAAAAGCTATTTCTCTACTTCTTTGAACATATGGCCCTAAGTTTCCTCTGGTGGCCCCTTTCATATTTTTCTTACACGTTTCACATATACAATTTTTTTTACTCCAAAAGCAACTATCTGCTGTCCTTTGACCCCATAACATACATCGCTCTCGCTCTCTCTTTCATATTGTAGTTTTGCCCTAGAATTGCTGCACACCTTTATACGTATGTCTCATTCCCTGGTTCTACTTTGATTCCCATTGATACAACATAGGAGCAATCATAAAAAGCCAATGGGAATTTTCCTTTGTCCCCTATGGAGTAAATGGATCGCCCAGTATTGGTCCAGTTTGCTTTGAGTGCTAGATGAGTGTGTATTCCAGTGCTTCGCAATGCACTGAACATCCCAATGGCACGCAAAGGGTTAAATATGGCTTTTGAACTTGTGCTAAAGAATGCATGAAAAATGTAAGCTGGGGAGAAAAGAAGGTTGTACTAATGTTTTCTGCAGATGTTCATTCCATGAGGGGAGGGCTGTAATCTCCCTTCCTATTAAAGGGATAGAAATTTTTTTTACACGTAGCTCAGAACCTTCATTGTGTGTAACAGTACTGCTGTGCAATGCTCTTACTCAAAACGTGCTACTTACACTTTAATAACATGTTGAAGGTGATCCCTCCCACCCCTTTCCCTGATAGCAAGCCACCTCCCCATAGATCTGAAAACAGATTCCGGGACCAGACAGATCACAAAAAGGGACAATCTTCCCTCTTTCCCTATAAGGAAAACCCTGCCCTCCTTGATGGAGGGCAGGATTTTCCTAATACTGAATGAAGATGCTTACGTCAGGGAAAGGGGCATGAGGGATCATCTTCAACATATTATTACAGTGTAACTAGCAAGTTTTGAAGAGTAAGAACATCGCACAGATGTACTATTACATACTAGTTTTAAAGCCCGTGTACACAGACCAATACTGGCAGTCATGTACAGTACAGACTGCCCACGCCGCGGCTGATACGGAGTGGGGCTCTCCGATTTCAGACCATAGTCCTCTCTGCCCATGAATGCAGTGCGCAGCCATCTCTACTGTGCATGATGGCTTCTGACAAACATACTTAGTGAATTATAATATAGGATGATGAACATTCTGAGCTACGTGTAAGATGGAACATTACAATCCCTTCAAAGGGATAGTAATGTTGTAAAAAAAATCTACATCTTCGAGTCTTCTTTATAATATAAGAAACACACAGAGCTATTTTGAACCTCTTACTTGTTTGCAGTTCAAAAGTTATGAAGTGGAGAAGGATCCCATGCGTCCATCAAGTCCAGCCCATGCCAAAACACCCCTGTTCCAGAAGAAGGCAAAAAAACCCATAAAAAAAACTCTGAAGTCATTTCCAATTTAGCCCCAAGTGGGTAAAAAAAAATCCTTCCTGCCTCCAAATGGCAGTCAGATAGTTCCCTGAATGGCTCATAAGGAACACAACTCTCTATCAGATTGTAAACTGAAAAGTTCAGAAGTGGACTACAAGAGAGATGAAAAGCAACCTAAACCGGCGTATAAAAAAATGAAAGAATCACTTATTTCTAGGGAACAGCTTCCAGTACAACATCTTTCCTCCCCATCCAGAAGTATTATGCTCTGCAAACTGGCATGATGGGTATCATATTCCAAAACATCTGGTGGGCCTCGGGTTGCTGATCACTGCTCTAAAAAGGGTGATTAGTAGCTGTCTGCATTGTGTTTTATACACCTTCATCCCTGTTTAGTATACAGCAGTAGTGTCCACACCTCTCCTCAAGGAGTGTATGTATACAGGCCAGGAATAAACAATTTCTCTGGTTGTGTACAAGTGCATTGGTCAAAATGAATGATACACTGACTAACTCATCTGTCTTTAATCAGGATATCCTTAGCCCTTTGAAGACCAGAGTGCAGCACAATGCATTGTAAAGCAATGCACTGTACACTCCTCTGGGCCTCAAGGGGTTAAATGCTTGCCTGTGTACAACCCTTGAAGACAGCTCTGGACATCAGTGAAGTTGTTATGTACTGCTTCCGGTTGGGGAAAGCATCAGGTCTCATCTTTAAAAAAACCTCAGGACCTGTTGCCAGCTTGGTGCATGTAATGGTGCAATTGGGCTGCACAGTGCACTGATAATGCATTAGGGGCCATATGTTCAAAACAAAAGTGGAGGAGTTCTGTAGCAAACCATTTGCACTATAGGAAATAACAAAACATTCCTAAAACTCGCATTGATTTAAATGGGGATTTTAACCCCTTGAATACTAGAGAGGTCTCCTTGGAGACCTTTCTCGTATACAAGGTGATAAAATGCTCTTTTAAATCAATGGGAATTTGAATTTCTCCCCTGCAGTGCAGATAGTTTGCCCCAGAACTCCTCTGCTTTTCTTTTGAAAATATGATCCTAGGTCTGGAAAAGCCCCAGTTCTAGCACCTGCCCTGTTAGACATCTCTGGCATATAGTATACCAAAGCTGGGCAACCTGAGGCCCTCCAGCTGTTCAGGACAAAAAAAATCCCATTATCCCCAGTCAACCATTAGCTGGCTCTGGATGATAAGGACTGCAATCCTGAACAGCTGGAGGCCCTCGAGTTATCCACCATTGCAGTATACCATTTGGATTGAGGATATAAAACTAGCAGTCAATAACTCACTATTAACTCTTATGATGGTTCATCACTACTGGGCCCTGGGTAGAGCGTAAATTAGCAGGCCTCCTTAAACCCGCAGACTGATCTGCAATGAGGACACCTCTGTATCATTCAAGAGATTTCAAGCCCCATTTAAAATCAAAGGGAACATTTAAAGGAGATCGATCACCCCTATACAAGTTTGTCTTAATAGTTATGTTATATAGTGAATATGATGAATACTGTATTCATTTTTTTTTTTTAATCGCTATTTTGCCAAAATTTAAGGTGCCCTGCACCCTACTTCTGGACAGACAAAGGTTACCAGCTCATTACCGCAGTCTGTCACTCTGCCTCTGCTCCCACCAATCTAACCAGCCTCCTCTGCTGACAGAGACCGCTCCAGCTTACATGCAGAAAGCCTCCGTCATCGGAGTCGGCTGGATAGAGGGAGGGGAGCAGAGGCAAAGTGACAGACTACGGTACAGAGCTGGTAACCTCAGTCTGTCAGGAAGCAGGGTGCAGGGCAGTATTTAGTCCTTGAATTTCATCAAAATAGTGATTAAACATATATAACATAACTAGTAAGACAAACTCATATATGGGTGATAGATCCCCTTTAATAGTTCTCTATGGTGCAGCTGGTTTGTTCTATAATTAATCCAGTTCTTTTTAGTACATCAGGCTCTTGGTGTTCTTTCCCAGTTTAACGGAGTGCTAAGTTTTCACCTTCTGCATGGGTGGCCAACATGTAGCCTGCTGCCTAGTTAGCTAGCACACACGAACTAGTACTACAGTAAGGCCTGTCTACCTGCTCACTCCTATAGCTGAGTAACTGACTCTATACCTCATTACAGTTCTCAAGATCAAGTGAATCTGTTAACTTTTGACGTGCCGGAGCGGTATCCAATGAATTGCAACACAATTCGTTGGACACCTCTCTGGCACTCAAACGGTTAAATACTATTTTCATTGACTTGACCAAAATTGATTAGTGACTAGCAATAGGCTTAAAGCAGAACTACCAACTGAACACAACTTTAGCTTAAAGGGATAGTAATACTTCATTTTAACTTTATTTTATTTTGTAGGCATTAAAAAAACATGAAGAATGATATAAGTCTTATCTCTGAAACCTTTGTGGTTTAAGAGATATTCACAAACAAAGTATCCCCCCCCTGTTCAACCAGATAAGAAGGGAGATGCCCAGGTAGACTGCAGAGAGGGACAATCTTCAATTAAGATAATGGAAAAAGCTGAAAAACTTTTCAAGGGGGGAAGGGCTTTCATTGTTTTCATACAAAGAAAACTGTCCCCTTCTGTTATCTGTACTGTCATACAACCAGACTCACATCTGAGAAGAGATGGCTTACACTAGGAAAAAGGGGCGGGGAGGGGAACTTTGCTTGTGAATATCTCATAAACCATAAAGGTTTGAGAGATAAGACTTATATCATTCTTCATGTTTTTTTAATGCCTACAAAATAAAATAAAGTTAAAACGAAGTGTTACTATCCCTTTAACTAATTCCCCATCTGGCGACTAGTTGTTTAGTAGCGCTAGTCGCCAGAATTATTACTTTGACAAATAGATTTAGCCTTTCTTCCCAGGCTGACAGCTTCACAGAATGCTGACATCTTGCCATAATGATGTCCACGTGCCTGCACTGTCAGTCCCAGCCAGATCTAGGCTCCAAAAGGGACTGACAGCGAGGGCGCACACATCATGGCAAGATGGGGAGTTATTTAAGCTTAAGTTGTGTTCAGGTGGTAGTTCCGCTTTATGAATACACATTTGTACAAATAAAGTTGATTTATTTATGTAGTTTTAATAACTAACAGGAAATAATTCACCTTTGCTATCAATAATAAATGAATGCAGCCCTCACACACATGAACCTCTGATCATGAGGCCCCTGCAAAAATGGATGCCTGGGGATGGAAACTGTAGTCCTTCGACATCTAGAGAGCTATAGATTTCCCATCCCTGATCTAGAGGGGTAAACAGCTTAGACTGGGTATCAACTGCATGCTACAACCTCAGATAATCATTGGCACTTTATCCCAGCATTATTTACTATTCACACATATCCACCAGGTGGTGCCAAATGACACGGTTTTCTAAAATCTTATGAAGCCTCAAACCAAATATTTCTTGTTCCATTCCATACACTATAACAGAAAAAAGTGTATTGTGTCATTGTGTTTTACCTAGCTGCCACACTACGGATGCATTAGTGTAGGAGACATTTTAATGAAAATGTTAACCTCTTATTTTTAAGTAAATGTTCAGGAGAGATTTGCAAACTTAATAGAGTTCTAACTGGCCCTTTTACATAAACACATATGAATGTTATTTTGCCCCTTCAAAAGGGACATACATGACCCCAAACAATATTGCAACAGATATTAACCCTTTGAGTGCCAGAGAGATACACAATGCATTGCTTTGCAATGCATTGCGCACCCCTCTGGCACTCAGAGGGTTAATTCCTTATTTTTTTATGCAGTGATGTCAGCCACTATCTTAAATACTCACTAGTTTCAAACTAATTTAATTTTTAAACCCCCCACCTACATACGGACATCGGCCTTTACCAAATGATTGATCGGTTGCCACGGCAACCTGACAGCCTTGGTCTCTGTGTGAGTAGTTTTAATGCATCCTGTGCACAAACTTTTTCACTTTGATAGTGTCCTATCAGCAGATGTGCTCTCCTGGGAGCAGAAATGCTGCTGAAGATGGGTCTGCATTGTGAGCTCCGGAGGATTAGCAGATGGGCAGAATGGAGGTCTGAAAAGATTATACACCCCCACACACAAGGCTCCTTCGTTGGTCATGCTTGAAGAGACTGAACTGCCAGACTCACTGCACCATAAAGGGAAAAAATAAATTCCTAGATTCCCATGTTTTTTTTTGTTTTGTTTTTTTGTGAAGTAATGCAATAGAGACCTCTCTAGAATCCAAGGGATTGAAGGCCCAATTTAATTTTACAGGGATTTTTATTTGTCCCCTCTGATGCAATTATTTTACTTAGAATTACACCAGTTTACTTTTATAAGTATGGGCCATAGCATTTATTACAACATACATAAACAGAAGGCAGAATAGCACATTGTGAAATGTTTTAGTCTTCCACACATCTACTGGTAGTTACAGAACCACACACACAAGCACATTATCTGCCTCCCCAGCCGTGTTCCCTACCTGCTATTACAAAAATGTGTTTCATGTCATAATCTTGAAAGCAAATACAGTGAAGTTGATACCTTTATTGGTAATCTAAGTAGATTTAGGTTGCAAGCTTTCAAGACCTCTTAGGTCTCTTCCTCAGCCTGAGGAAGAGATTTAAGAGGTCTTGAAAGCTTGCATCCTAAACCTGCTTAGTTAGCAATAAAGGTATCAACTTAACTAGATTTGCCTCCTGTATTTCTACTACTAAAATGGTACCAATTCTCATCTTACGTCATAACCTTGACTTCCTGTGGAAAAGGATGGTTGGCTCTAAAACAAACCTAAATGGCTATACTGTTCATCTCTCTTGTTGCTTTTATTTGTATATTTTTAATAGTATTAAACATTTTATTTTCAAATCGACTGATCGTGGTGGATTCAATCAGGAATCTTCCTGTTGTCAATTGTGATCCAACCAGTAATACAGATAAAAAAGAGCATTTCTTGGGCCAAGAGAGAACTTCAATTACGCAAAGAAACGAAAATAGAAACACACAATGTATGTAAATTAAATCAATCATAGTTTGGCACATGTAGTTGATAGCCAGTCTGTAGATGCAGGTGTCCCAGCTGTGAATTTTCAGGGGATTATACCTGCCCTGCTTGGAGAACTCAACACCATGTCTCAAGAATCACCAGTTTTATATATAAAACTAGCTGAACAGCCCGTTACACGGACCACGGTGACACAGCCACCCGGTCGTGGGGCAGTCACGTGCAGTGGAGACTGCTCGCGCCACAGCTGCTACAGAGCTGGATGCTCCTTCGGAGCGCCCAGCTCTGTATCAGCCGTGGCACGGGCAGTCTCTACTGCGCATGACTGCAGCACGCGCAGCAGTGTCTACTGCGCATGTCGCAGAGTTACACACAATTTACCTAATAGCCATAGTAATTAAACTATTAAAACAAAAACATTTATTTGTGTATGCATTTCTTGGTTTCACGCCATTTCTTCGGGAACCAAACTGGGCCTATCAAACAAACTACAAAGGCTAAAAAATGTTTATCGAACCCCACATGACTTATATTGACCAGTCATAAACCCTGGATGACAGTTGGTGTGGATCTGGGAGAGCCCGCCAAAAAAAAGAAATCAAAAAAAGCTGTAAATTGCCAGGATTCTTAACAGTCAGCAAGTCAGACACAGCCTAACTACAATAAACAGCTGATCATTTACAAATCCTTTCTAGCATTCATGATTCATTACTTTAATGAATGGAAGCATGTCTGTAGTATATACAATAATTTTCCAATTAAATGTACAGCTTTGATCAAACAGATTAAAAAAAATAGAAAGGAAACATATTTAATGTTAAATCATTATCCTTAATATTTATCCTCAAGATCTGCTTGTTCTTTCTGCTCAATGCCTTACTGCTACAGAACTATCTTTTGGCTATTAACCTGCTGAGTTCCAGATGAAATCAGTAATATAGTACCAGGGCTCAAAATTTCCACTCGCTACTAGCCAATGACGAGTAGAAATTCAGCCCTGGTTGGTATGTTATGGCTTGCAGTGGCGAGTAACTTTAGGTCTGGCTAGAAGCAAAGGACTTCAACTTTTAAGCCCTGAATATACTATGGTGCAGTGTACTGCTCCCCCACCTGGCAGTCCAAGAGTTAAGAGACTTGCTGTTTTCAATTTACAGAGTGGATTAAACATAATGAAAGAATGACCTCCCTCTGCTAAAGATTAATGTGCAGTCCTGTGCAAATGTTAAATGTTGTAGCAGATGAGTTTCATATATTTATTGTGCAACTTTCAAATTCCAACAAAGTTAAAACATATTAGTCCTAGTGTATAAAAGACAAAGGACAGCAATTCTGTATCAAACCAAGAGCACTATAGGGGATGAATAAAAGTTCCCATCATTTAAATGGGGCTTTTAACACCGTGAATACCTGAGAGGTTTCCAAGTTGGAGACCTCTCTAGCATTCATGTGTTTAATAACTCCATTTAAGTCAATGGGAATGTTTATTTGTCCACTGTGGTACAGTTGTTTTGTCCCATGAAATGAGTTTGCCTTTAAAGGGATAGTAATACTTCATTTTATCTTTATTTTATTTTGTAGGCATTAAAAAAACACGAAGAACGATATAAGTCTTATCTCTCAAACCTTTATGGTTTAAGATATATTCACAAGCAAAGTTTCCCCTCCCGCCCCTTTTTCCTAGTGTAAGCCATCTTTTCTCAGATGTGAATCTGGTTGTATGACCAGACAGATAACAGAAGGGGACAATCTTCTTTGAATGAAAACAATGAAAGCCCTTCCCCCCTTGACAAGTTTTTCAGCTTTTTCCCTTATCTTAAGTGAAGATTGTTTTTCTCTGCAGTCTACCTGGGCACCTCCCTTCTGATCTGGCTGAACAGGGGGGGATACTTTGCTTGTGAATATCTCTTAAACCATAAAGGTTTGAGAGATAAGACTTATATCGTTCTTCATGTTTTTTAATGCCTACAAAATAAAATAAAGATAAAA